>CM049431.1:100388745-100563369 GCA_026929855.1 Poa annua | reverse complement strand
TTGGGGCCTGACGTGGATTTTAACGGTCCAGGACCCGTCACACGATTTTCATGAAATTATAAAAAAATCGTGTTCTGGCCTTTTTCGTGGGTTATAGCACACGGTTTGGGGCCTGGCGTGGATTTTAACGGTCCGGGACCCCGTCACACAATTTTCACGAAATCATAAAAAAGACTCGTGTTTTCGGGCAATTATGAATGTTTCGTGAGCTATAGCACACGATTTTTGGGGCCGACGTGGATTTATTCGGTTCAGGACCCCGTCACATGATTTTCACGGAATCATAAAAAACTCTTGATTTGGGCATTTCTGGCCTTTTTCGTGGGCTACAACACACAAATTTGGGGCCCGGTGTGGATTTATTCGGTCGGGACCCCATCACACGATTTTCCCAAAATCATAAAAAACTCGTGATTTCGGGCATTTCTGGGCTTTTTCGTGGGCTATAGCACACGGTTTTGGGGTCCGACGTGGATTTAAATTGTCCGTGACCCCGTCACACGATTTTCACGAAATCATAATAAACTTGTAATTTCGGGAATTTCTGGCCTTTTTCGTGGGTTATAGCACATGGTTTTCGGTCCTGACGTGGATTTTAAGTCCGGGACCTGTCACACAAATTTCACGAAATCATAAAAAACTCGTGTTTTTCGGGCAATTCTGGACGTTTTGTGAGCTATAGCACACGGTTTTTGGGGCCCGACATGGATTTAAATGGTCCGGGACCCGTCACACGATTTTCACGGAATCATAAAAAACTCTTGATTTTGGGCATTTCTGGCCGTTTTCGTGGGCTACAACACACAAATTTGGGGCCCGACGTGGATTTATTCGGTCCGGACCCCATCACACGATTTTCCCGAAATCATAAAAAACTCGTGATTTCGGGCATTTCTGGGCTTTTTCGTGGGCTATAGCACACAGTTTTGGGGCCCGACGTCGATTTTAACGGTCCGGGGCCTGTCACACGATTTTCACGAAATTATAAAAAACTCATGATTTCAGGCATTTCTGGCCGTTTTCGTGGGCTATAGCACACGGTTTTGGGGTCCGACGTGGATTAAACGGTCCAGGTCCCCGTCACACGATTTTCACGATATCATAAAAAACTCGTGATTTCGGAGAATTTCTGGTCGTTTTCGTGGGCTATAGCACACGGTTTTGGGGTCCGACGTGGATTTAAATTGTCCGTCACCCCGTCACACGATTTTCACGAAATCATAAAAAACTTGTAATTTCGGGAATTTCTGACGTTTTCGTGGACTATAGCACACGGTTTTGGGGTCAGACGTGGATTTTAACGGTCCAGGACCTGTCACACGATTTTCACGAAATTATAAAAAACTCGTGTTCTGGCCTTTTTTGTGGGCTATAGCATACGGTTTTGGGGCCTGACGTGGATTTTTAACGGTCCAGGACCCGTCACACGATTTTCATGAAATTATAAAAAAAATCGTGTTCTGGCCTTTTTCGTGGGTTATAGCACACGGTTTTGGGGCCTGACGTGGATTTTAACGGTCCGGGACCCCGTCACACAATTTTCACGAATCATAAAAATCTCGTGTTTTCGGGCAATTCTGGACGTTTCGTGGGTTATAGCACACGGTTTTGGGACCCGACGTGGATTTAACGGTCCGGGACCCCGTCACACAATTTTCACGAAATCATAAAAAGCTCGTGTTTTCGGGCAATTCTGGACGTTTCGTGAGCTATAGCACACGGTTTTTGGGGCCCGACATGGATTTAAATGGTCCGGGACCCGTCACACGATTTTCATGGAATCATAAAAAACTCTTGATTTTGGGCATTTCTGGCCGTTTTCGTTGGCTACAACACACAAATTTGGGGCCCGACGTGGATTTATTCGGTCCGGGACCCCATCACACGATTTTCCCGAAATCATAAAAAACTCGTGATTTCGGGCATTTCTGGGCTTTTTCGTGGGCTATAGCACACGGTTTTGGGGCCCGACGTCGATTTTAACGGTCCTGGACCTGTCACACGATTTTCACAAAATTATAAAAAACTCATGATTTTGGGCATTTCTAGCCGTTTTCGTGGGCTATAGCACACGGTTTTGGGGTCCGACGTGGATTTAAACGGTCCAGGACCCCGTCACATGATTTTCATGATATCATAAAAAACTCGTGATTTCGGCATTTTTGGTCATTTTGGTGGGCTATAGCACACGGTTTTGGGGTCCGACGTGGATTTAAATTGTCCGTGACCCCGTCACACGATTTTCACGAAATCATAAAAAACTTGTAATTTCGGGAATTTCTGACGTTTTCGTGGATTATAGCACACGGTTTTGGGGCCTGACGTGGATTTTAACGGTCCAGGACCCGTCACACAATTTTCATGAAATTATAAAAAAATCGTGTTCTGGCCTTTTTCGTGGGTTATAGCACACGGTTTTGGGGCCTGACGTGGATTTTAACGGTCCGGGACCCGTCACACAATTTTCACGAAATCATAAAAAAACTCGTGTTTTCGGGCAATTCTGGACGTTTCGTGAGCTATAGCACACCGGTTTTTGGGGCCTGACGTGGATTTAAGTGGTCCGGTACCCCGTCACACGATTTTCACGAAATCATAAAAAACTCTTGATTTTGGGCATTTCTGGCCGTTTTCGTGGGCTACAACACACAAATTTGGGGCCCGACGTGGATTTATTCGGTCCGGGACCCATCACACGATTTTCCCGAAATCATAAAAAACTCGTGATTTCGGGCATTTCTGGCCTTTTTTCGTGGGCTATAGCACACGGTTTTGGGGGCCCGACGTCGATTTTAATGGTCCGGGACCTGTCACACGATTTTCACAAAATTATAAAAAAACTCATGATTTTGGGCATTTCTAGCCGTTTTCGTGGGCTATAGCACACGGTTTTGGGGTCCGACGTGGATTTAAACGGTCCAGGACCCCGTCACATGATTTTCACGATATCATAAAAAACTCGTGATTTCGGGCATTTTTGGTCATTTGGTGGGCTATAGCACACGGTTTTGGGGTCCGACGTGGATTTAAATTGTGCGTGACCCCGTCACACGATTTTCACGAAATCATAAAAAAATTGTGATTTCAGGATTTTCTGACGTTTTCTTGGACTATAGCACACGGTTTTGGGGTCCGGCGTGGATTTTAACGGTCCAGGACCTGTCACACGATTTTCACGAAATTATAAAGAACTCGTGTTCTGGCCTTTTTCGTGGGCTATAGCATACGGTTTTGGGGCCTGACGTGGATTTTAACGGTCCAGGATCCGTCACACGATTTCCACGAAATTATAACAAAATCGTGTTCTGGCCTTTTTCGTGGGTTATAGCACATGGTTTTGGGGCCTGACGTGGATTTTTAAGTCCGGGACCCGTCACACAAATTTCACGAAATCATAAAAAACTTGTGTTTTCGGGCAATTCTGGACGTTTCGTGACCTATAGCACACGATTTTTGGGGCCGACGTGGATTTATTCGGTCCAGGACCCCGTCACACGATTTTCAAGGAATCATAAAAACTCTTGATTTTGGGCATTTCTGGCCTTTTTCGTGGGCTACAACACACAAATTTGGGGACCGATGTGGATTTATTCGGTCCGGGACCCAATCACACGATTTTCCCGAAATCATAAAAAACTCGTGATTTCGGGCATTTCTGCCTTTTTCGTGGGCTATAGCACATGGTTTTGGGGCCCGACGTCGATTTTAACGGTCCGGGACCTGTCACACGATTTTCACAAAATTATAAAAAACTCATGATTTTGGGCATTTCTGGCCGTTTTCGTGGGCTATAGCACACGGTTTTGGGGTCCGACGTGGATTTAAACGGTCTAGGACCCCGTCACATGATTTTCACGATATCATAAAAAACTCGTGATTTCGGGCATTTCTGGTCATTTTGGTGGGCTATAGCACACGGTTTTGGGGTCCGACGTGGATTTAAATTGTCCGTGACCCCGTCACACGATTTTCACGAAATCATAAAAAAATTGTGATTTCAGGATTTTCTGACGTTTTCTTGGACTATAGCACACGGTTTTGGGGTCCGGCGTGGATTTTAACGGTCCAGGACCTGTCACACGATTTTCATGAAATTATAAAGAACTCGTGTTCTGGCCTTTTTCGTGGGCTATAGCATACAGTTTTGGGGCCTGACGTGGATTTAACGGTCCAGGACCCGTCACACGATTTTCACGAAATTATAACAAAATCGTGTTCTGGCCTTTTTCGTGGGTTATAGCACATGGTTTTGGGACCTGACGTGGATTTTAAGTCCGGGACCCGTCACACAAATTTCACGAAATCATAAAAACTTGTGTTTTCGGGCAATTCTGGAAGTTTCGTGAGCTACAGCACACGGTTTTTGGGGCCGACGTGGATTTATCCGGTCCAGGACCCCGGTACACGATTTTCACGGAATCGTAAAAAACTCTTGATTTTGGGCATTTCTGGCCTTTTTCGTGGGCTACAACACACAAATTTGGGCCCGATGTGGATTTATTCGGTCCGGGACCCCATCACACGATTTTCCCGAAATCATAAAAAACTCGTGATTTCGGGCATTTCTGGGCTTTTTCGTGGGCTATAGCACACGTTTTGGGGTCCGACGTGGATTTAAATTGTCCGTGACCCCGTCACACGATTTTCACGAAATCATAAAAACTTGTAATTTCGGGAATTTCTGACGTTTTCGTGGACTATAGCACACGGTTTTGGGGTCAGACGTGGATTTTAATGGTCCAGGACCTGTCACACGATTTTCACGAAATTATAAAAAACTCGTGTTCTGGCCTTTTTCGTGGGCTATAGCATACGGTTTTGGGGCCTGACGTGGATTTTAACGTCCAGGACCCGTCAAACGATTTTCATGAAATTATAAAAATATCGTGTTCTGGCCTTTTTCGTGGGTTATAGACGCGGTTTTGGGGCCTGACGTGGATTTTAACGGTCCGGGACCCCGTCACACAATTTTCACGAAATCATAAAAAACTCATGATTTCGGGCATTTCTGGCCGTTTTCGTGGGCTATAGCACACGGTTTTGGGGTCCGACGTGGATTTAAACGGTCCAGGACCCCGTCACACGATTTTCATGATATCATAAAAAATTCATGATTTCGGGCATTTCTGGTCGTTTTCGTGGGCTATAGCTCACGGTTTTGGGGTCCGACGTGGATTTAAATTGTCCGTGACCCCGTCACACGATTTTCATGAAATCATAAAAAACTTGTAATTTCGGGAATTTCTGACGTTTTCGTGGATTATAGCACACGGTTTTGGGGCCTGACGTGGATTTTAACGGTCCAGGACCCGTCACACAATTTTCATGAAATTATAAAAAAATCGTGTTCTGGCCTTTTTCGTGGGTTATAACACACGGTTTTGGGGCCTGACGTGGATTTTAACGGTCCGGGACCCCGTCACACAATTTTCACGAAATCATAAAAAAACTCGTGTTTTCGGGCAATTCTGGACGTTTCGTGAGCTATAGCACACGGTTTTTGGGGCCTGACGTGGATTTAAGTGGTCCGGTACCCCGTCACACGATTTTCACGAAATCATAAAAAACTCTTGATTTTGGGCATTTCTGGCCGTTTTCGTGGGCTACAACACACAAATTTGGGGCCCGACGTGGATTTATTCGGTCCGGACCCATCACACGATTTTCCCGAAATCATAAAAAACTCGTGATTTCGGGCATTTCTGGCCTTTTTCGTGGGCTATAGCACACGGTTTTGGGGCCCGACGTCGATTTTAATGGTCCGGGACCTGTCACACGATTTTCACAAAATTATAAAAACTCATGATTTTGGGCATTTCTAGCCGTTTTCGTGGGCTATAGCACACGGTTTTGGGGTCCGACGTGGATTTTAAACGGTCCAGGACCCCGTCACATGATTTTCACGATATCATAAAAAACTCGTGATTTCGGGCATTTCTGGTCATTTTGGTGGGCTATAGCACACGGTTTTGGGGTCCGACGTGGATTTAAATTGTCCGTGACCCCGTCACACGATTTTCACGAAATCATAAAAAAATTGTGATTTCAGGATTTCTGACGTTTTCTTGGACTATAGCACACGGTTTTGGGGTCCGGCGTGGATTTTAACGGTCCAGGACCTGTCACACGATTTTCACGAAATTATAAAGAACTCGTGTTCTGGCCTTTTTCGTGGGCTATAGCATACGGTTTTGGGGCCTGACGTGGATTTTAACGGTCCAGGATCCGTCACACGATTTCCACGAAATTATAACAAAATCGTGTTCTGGCCTTTTTCGTGGGTTATAGCACATGGTTTTGGGGCCTGACGTGGATTTTAAGTCCGGGACCCGTCACACAAATTTCACGAAATCATAAAAAACTTGTGTTTTCGGGCAATTCTGGACGTTTCGTGACCTATAGCACACGATTTTTGGGGCCGACGTGGATTTATTCGGTCCAGGACCCCGTCACACGATTTTCACGGAATCATAAAAAACTCTTGATTTTGGGCATTTCTGGCCTTTTCGTGGGCTACAACACACAAATTTGGGGACCGATGTGGATTTATTCGGTCCGGGACCCAATCACACGATTTTCCCGAAATCATAAAAAACTCGTGATTTCGGGCATTTCTGGCCTTTTTCGTGGGCTATAGCACATGGTTTTGGGGCCCGACGTCGATTTTAACGGTCCGGGACCTGTCACACGATTTTCACAAAATTATAAAAAACTCATGATTTTGGGCATTTCTGGCCGTTTTCGTGGGCTATAGCACACGGTTTTGGGGTCCGACGTGGATTTAAACGGTCCAGGACCCCGTCACATGATTTTCACGATATCATAAAAAACTCGTGATTTCGGGCATTTCTGGTCATTTTGGTGGGCTATAGCACACGGTTTTGGGGTCCGACGTGGATTTAAATGTCCGTGACCCCGTCACACGATTTTCACGAAATCATAAAAAAATTGTGATTTCAGGATTTTCTGACGTTTTCTTGGACTATAGCACACGGTTTTGGGGTCCGGCGTGGATTTTAACGGTCCAGGACCTGTCACACGATTTTCATGAAATTATAAAGAACTCGTGTTCTGGCCTTTTCGTGGGCTATAGCATACAGTTTTGGGGCCTGACGTGGATTTTAACGGTCCAGGACCCGTCACACGATTTTCACGAAATTATAACAAAATCGTGTTCTGGCCTTTTTCGTGGGTTATAGCACATGGTTTTGGGACCTGACGTGGATTTTAAGTCCGGGACCCCGTCACACAAATTCACGAAATCATAAAAACTTGTGTTTTCGGGCAATTCTGGAAGTTTCGTGAGCTACAGCACACGGTTTTTTGTGGCCGACGTGGATTTATCCGGTCCAGGACCCCGGCACACGATTTTCACGGAATCGTAAAAAACTCTTGATTTTGGCATTTCTGGCCTTTTTCGTGGGCTACAACACACAAATTTGGGCCCGATGTGGATTTATTCGGTCCGGGACCCCATCACACGATTTTCCCGAAATCATAAAAAACTCGTGATTTCGGGCATTTCTGGGCTTTTTCGTGGGCTATAGCACACGGTTTGGGTCCGACGTGGATTTAAATTGTCCGTGACCCCGTCACACGATTTTCACGAAATCATAAAAACTTGTAATTTCGGGAATTTCTGACGTTTTCGTGGACTATAGCACACGGTTTTGGGGTCAGTCGTGGATTTTAATGGTCCAGGACCTGTCACACGATTTTCACGAAATTTATAAAAACTCGTGTTCTGGCCTTTTTCGTGGGCTATAGCATACGGTTTTGGGGCCTGACGTGGATTTTAACGGTCCAGGACCCGTCAAACGATTTTCATGAAATTATAAAAATATCGTGTTCTGGCCTTTTTCGTGGGTTATAGACGCGGTTTTGGGGCCTGACGTGGATTTTAACGGTCCGGGACCCGTCACACAATTTTCACGAAATCATAAAAAACTCATGATTTCGGGCATTTCTGGCCGTTTTCGTGGCTATAGCACACGGTTTTTGGGGTCCGACGTGGATTTAAACGGTCCAGGACCCCGTCACACGATTTTCATGATATCATAAAAAATTCATGATTTCGGGCATTTCTGGTCGTTTTCGTGGGCTATAGCTCACGGTTTTGGGGTCCGACGTGGATTTAAATTGTCCGTGACCCTGTCACACGATTTTCACCAAATCATAAAAAACTTGTGATTTCGGGAATTTCTGACGTTTTCGTGGACTATAGCACACGTTTTGGGGTCCGACGTGGATTTTAACGGTCCAGGACCTGTCACACGATTTTCAGAAAATTATAAAAAACTCGTGTTCTGGCCTTTTTCGTGGGCTATAGCATACGGTTTTGGGGCCTGACGTGGATTTTAACGGTCCAGGACCCGTCACACGATTTTCACGAAATTATAAAAAAAATCATGTTCTGGCCTTTTTCGTGTGTTATAGCACACGGTTTTTGGGGCCTGACGTGGATTTTAACGGTCCGGGACCCCGTCACACAATTTTCACGAAATCATAAAAAACTCGTGTTTTCGGGCAATTCTGGAGCACACGGTTTTTGGGGCCCGACGTGGATTTGAATGGTCTGAGACCCCATCACACGATTTTACGAAATGATAAAAAACACGTGATTTCCGGCATTTCTGGCCGTTTTCGTGGGCTATAGCACACGGTTTTGGGGGTCCTACATCGATTTAAACGGGTCGAGACCCCGTCACACGATTTTCACGAAATAATTAAAAACTCGTGATTTCGGGCATTTCTGGCCTATTTCGTGGGCTATAGCACATGGTTTTGGGGCCCGACATGGATTTAAACTGTCAGGACATGTCCTACAATTTGAACAAAATCATACAAAACTCGTGAGTTCGGGCAATTCTGATCGTTTTTCGTGGGCTATAGCACACGGTTTTGAGGCCCGACGTGGATCTTAACGGTCCGGGACCTATCACACGATTTTCACGAAATCATAAAAAACTCGTGATTTCGGGCATTTCTGACTATTTCGTGGGCTATAGCACAATGTTTTGGGGTCCGACGTGGATTTAAATGGTCCAGGACTCGTCACACGATTTTCACAAAATTACAGAAAAATCGTGATTTTAGGCATTTCTGGTCGTTTTCATGGGCTATAGCACACGATTTTGGGGTCCGACGTGGATTTAAATGGTCCGGGTCCCCGTCACACGATTTCACGAAATCATAAAAACTACGTGATTTCGGGTATTTCTGGCCGTTTTTGTGGGCTGTAGCACAGGTTTTGGGGCCCGACGTGCATTTAAACGGTCTGGGACCCCGCACACGATTTCCACGAAATCATAAAAAACTTGTGATTTTGGGCATTTCTGGTCGTTTTCGTGTGCTATAGCACACAGTTTTGGCTCTGACGTGGATTTAAATGGTCCGGGACCCCATCACACGATTTTCACGAAATCATGAAAACTCATGATTTCGGGCGTTTTTGGCCGTTTTCGTGGGCTATAGCACACGGTTTTGGGGTCCGACGTGGATTTAAACGGTCCGGGACCCGTCACTTGATTTTCACGAAATCAAAAAAACTCGTGATTTTGGGGATTTCTGGCCATTTTTGTGGGCTATAGCACACGGTTTTGACCCCGACATGGATATAAACAGTCCAGGACCCTGTCACACGATTTTCACAAAATCATAAAAACTCGTGATTTCAGGCATTTCTGGACTTTTTCGTGGGCTATGCACACGGTTTTGGGATCCGACGTGGATTTAAATGGTCCGGGACCCGTCACACGATTTTCACGAAATCATAAAAAACTCTTGATTTTGGGCATTTCTGGCCGTTTTCGTGGGCTACAACACACAATTTTGGGGCCCGACGTGGATTTATACGGTCCGGGACCCGATCACACGATTTTCCCGAAATCATAAAAAACTCGTGATTTCGGGCATTTCTGGCCTTTTTCGTGGGCTATAACACACGGTTTTGGGGCCCGACGTGGATTTAAACGGTCCGGGATCCTGTCACACGATTTTACGAAATGATAAAAAAACACGTGATTTCCGGCAATTCAGACCGTTTTGGTGGCTATAGCACACAGTTTTGGGGTCCGACGCGGTACCCCGTCACACGATTTTCACGAAATCATAAAAAACTCGTGATTTCGGACATTTCTGGCCGTTTTCTAGGGCTATAGCACACAGTTTTGGGGTCCGACGTGGATTTAAAATGTCCGGTACCCCGTCACACGATTTTCACGAAATCATAAAAAAAACTCGTGATTTCGTACATTTCTGGCCGTTTCCGTGGGCTATAGCACACGGTTTTGGGGACCCGGAACACGGCTATAGCACATTTCTGGTCGATTTTAAACATGTCGGGACAATTTTCACGATATCATAAAAAACTCATGTTTTCGGGCAATTCTGGACGTTTCGTGGGCTATAGCACACGGTTTTGGTGCCCGACGTGGATTTAAATGGTCCGGGACCCCCGTCACACAATTTTCCCGGTATCATAAAAAACTCTTGATTTTGGGCATTTCTGGCCGTTTTCGTGGGCTACAACACACAATTTGGGGCCCGATGTGGATTTAGACGGTCCGGGGCCCCATCACACGATTTTTTCCGAAATCATAAAAAACTCGTGATTTTGGGCATATCTGGCCTTTTTCGGGGGCTATAGCACACAGTTTTGGGACCTGACGTGGATTTAAACGGCCCGGGATCCTGTCACACGATTTTACGAAATCACAAAAAACACGTGATTTCCGGCATTTCTGGCCCATTTCGTGGGCTATAGCACACGGTTTTGGGCCCCGGCGTGGATTTAAACGGTTTGTGACCCCGTCACACGATTTTCACGAAATCATAAAAACTCGTGATTTCGGGCGTTTCTGGCCGTTTTCGTGGGCTATAGCACACGGTTTTGGGGACCGACGTAGATTTAAAACGGTCGGGACCCCGTCACAAGATTTTCACGAAATAATAAAAAAACTCTTGATTTCGGGCATTTCTGGCCTTTTTGTGGGTTATAGCACACAGTTTTGGGGCCCGACGTGGATTTAATCGGTACGGAACCCCGTCACACAATTTTCACGAAATCATAAAACACTCATGATTTCGGCCATTTCTGACCGTTTCGTGGGCTATAGCACACGGTTTTGAGGCCCGACGTGGACTTTAACGGTCCGGGACCCTGTCACACGATTTTCACGAAATGATAAAAAACTCGTGATTTCTGGCATTTCAAACCGTTTTCGTGGGCTATAGCACACGGCTTTGGTGTCCGACGTGGATTTAAATGGTCTAGAACTCGTCACACGATTTTCACGAAATTATAAAAAACTCGTGATTTCAGGCATTTCTTGCCGTTTTCGTGGGCTATAGGACACGGTTTTAGGCCCCGACGTGGATATAAATGGTCTGGGACCCCATCACACGATTTTCACGAAATCATAAAAAAAATTGCTTCGGGTATTTCTGGCCGTTTTCGTGGGCTATAGCACACGGTTTTGGGGTCTGACGTGGATTTTAACGGTGCGGGACCCCGTCACACGATTTTCATGATATCATAAAAAATTCATGATTTCGGGCATTTCTGGTCGTTTTCGTGGGCTATAGCTCACGGTTTTGGGGTCCGACGTGGATTTAAATTGTCCGTGACCCTGTCACAACGATTTTCACCAAATCATAAAAAACTTGTGATTTCGGGAATTTCTGACGTTTTCGTGGACTATAGCACACGGTTTTGGGGTCCGACGTGGATTTTAACGGTCCAGGACCTGTCACACGATTTTCAGAAAATTATAAAAAACTCGTGTTCTGGCCTTTTTCGTGGGCTATAGCATACGGTTTTGGGGCCTGACGTGGATTTTAACGGTCCAGGACCCGTCACACGATTTTCACGAAATTATAAAAAAAATCATGTTCTGGCCTTTTTCGTGTGTTATAGCACACGGTTTTGGGGCCTGACGTGGATTTTAACGGTCCGGGACCCCGTCACACAATTTTCACGAAATCATAAAAAACTCGTGTTTTCGGGCAATTCTGGAGCACACGGTTTTTGGGGCCCGACGTGGATTTGAATGGTCTGAGACCCCATCACACGATTTTACGAAATGATAAAAAACACGTGATTTCCGGCATTTCTGGCCGTTTTCCGTGGGCTATAGCACATGGTTTTGGGGCCCGACGTGGATTTAAACGGTTTGTGACCCCGTCACACGATTTTCACGAAATCATAAAAACTCGTGATTTCGGGAATTTCTGGCCGTTATCGTTGGCTATAGCACATGGTTTTGGTATCTGACGTGGATTTAAACGGTTCGTGACCCCGTCACACGATTTTCACGAAATCATAAAAAACTCGTGATTTCGGTCATATCTGGCCGTTTTCGTGTGCTATAGCACACGGTTTTGGGGTCCTACATCGATTTAAACGGGTCGAGACCCCGTCACACACGATTTTCACGAAATAATTAAAAACTCGTGATTTCGGGCATTTCTGGCCTATTTCATGGGCTATAGCACATGGTTTTGGGGCCCGACATGGATTTAAACTGTCCAGGACCATGTCCTACAATTTGAATAAAATCATACAAAACTCGTGAGTTCGGCAATTCTGATCGTTTTCGTGGGCTATAGCACACGGTTTTTGAGGCCCGACGTGGATCTTAACGGTCCGGGACCTATCACACGATTTTCACGAAATCATAAAAAACTCGTGATTTCGGGCATTTCTGACTATTTTCGTGGGCTATAGCACAATGTTTTGGGGTCCGACGTGGATTTAAATGGTCCAGGACTCGTCACACGATTTTCACAAAATTACAGAAAAATCGTGATTTTTAGGCATTTCTGGTCGTTTTCATGGGCTATAGCACATGATTTTGGGGTCCGACGTGGATTTAAATGGTCCGGGTCCCCGTCACACGATTTCACGAAATCATAAAAACTACGTGATTTCGGGTATTTCTGGCCGTTTTCGTGGGCTATAGCACAGGTTTTGGGGCCCGACGTGCATTTAAACGGTCTGGGACCCCGTCACACGATTTCCACGAAATCATAAAAAACTTGTGATTTTGGGCATTTCTGGTCGTTTTCGTGTGCTATAGCACACAGTTTTGGGCTCTGACGTGGATTTAAATGGTCCGGGACCCCATCACACGATTTTCACGAAATCATAAAAACTCGTGATTTCGGGCGTTTTTGGCCGTTTTCGTGGGCTATAGCACACGGTTTTGGGGTCCGACGTGGATTTAAACGGTCCGGGACCCGTCACTTGATTTTCACGAAATCAAAAAAACTCGTGATTTTGGGGATTTCTGGCCATTTTTGTGGGCTATAGCACACGCTATTGACCCCGACATGGATAAAAAACGGTCAAGGACCCTGTCACACGATTTTCACAAAATCATAAAAACTCGTGATTTCAGGCATTTCTGGACTTTTTCGTGGGCTATGCACACGGTTTTGGGATCCGACGTGGATTTAAATGGTCCGGGACCCGTCACACGATTTTCACGAAATCATAAAAAACTCTTGATTTTGGGCATTTCTGGCCGTTTTCGTGGGCTACAACACACAATTTTGGGGCCCGACGTGGATTTATACGGTCCGGGACCCGATCACACGATTTTCCCGAAATCATAAAAAACTCGTGATTTCGGGCATTTCTGGCCTTTTTCGTGGGCTATAACACACGGTTTTGGGCCTGACGTGGATTTTAACGGTCCGGGATCCTGTCACACGATTTTACGAAATGATAAAAAACACGTGATTTCCGGCAATTCAGACCGTTTTAGTGGGCTATAGCACACAGTTTTGGGGTCCGACGTGGAATTAAACAGTCTGGTACCCCGTCACACGATTTTCACGAAATCATAAAAAACTCGTGATTTCGGACATTTCTGGCCGTTTTCTAGGGCTATAGCACACAGTTTTGGGGTCCGACGTGGATTTAAAATGTCCGGTACCCCGTCACACGATTTTCACGAAATCATAAAAAAAACTCGTGATTTCGTACATTTCTGGCCGTTTCCGTGGGCTATAGCACACGGTTTTGGGGACCCGGAACACGGCTATAGCACATTTCTGGTCGATTTAAACATGTCGGGACAATTTTCACGATATCATAAAAAACTCATGTTTTCGGGCAATTCTGGACGTTTCGTGGGCTATAGCACACGGTTTTGGTGCCCAACGTGGATTTAAATGGTCCGGGACCCCGTCACACAATTTTCCCGGTATCATAAAAAACTCTTGATTTTGGGCATTTCTGGCCGTTTTCGTGGGCTACAACACACAATTTTGGGGCCCGATGTGGATTTAGACGGTCCGGGACCCCATCACACGATTTTCCCGAAATCATAAAAAACTCGTGATTTTGGGCATATCTGGCCTTTTTCGGGGGGCTATAGCACACAGTTTTGGGACCTGACGTGGATTTAAACGGCCCGGGATCCTGTCACACGATTTTACGAAATCACAAAAAACACGTGATTTCCGGCATTTCTGGCCGTTTTCGTGGGCTATAGCACACGGTTTTGGGCCCCGGCGTGGATTTAAACGGTTTGTGACCCCGTCACACGATTTTCACGAAATCATAAAAACTCGTGATTTCGGGCGTTTCTGGCCGTTTTCGTGGGCTATAGCACACGGTTTTGGGGACCGACGTAGATTTAAACGGTCGGGACCCCGTCACAAGATTTTCACGAAAGAATAAAAAACTCGTGATTTCGGGCATTTCTGGCCTTTTTGTCGGTTATAGCACACAGTTTTGGGGCCCGACGTGGATTTAATCGGTACGGAACCCCGTCACACGATTTTCACGAAATCATAAAACACTCATGATTTCGGCCATTTCTGACCGTTTCGTGGGCTATAGCACACGGTTTTGAGGCCCGACGTGGACTTTAACGGTCCGGGACCCTGTCACACGATTTTCACGAAATGATAAAAAACTCGTGATTTCTGGCATTTCAAACCGTTTTCGTGGGCTATAGCACACGGTTTTGGTGTCCGACGTGGATTTAAATGGTCTAGAACTCGTCACACCGATTTTCACGAAATTATAAAAAACTCGTGATTTCAGGCATTTCTTGCCGTTTTCGTGGGCTATAGGACACGGTTTTAGGCCCCGACGTGGATATAAATGGTCTGGGACCCCATCACACGATTTTCACGAAATCATAAAAAAATTTGCTTCGGGTATTTCTGGCCGTTTTCGTGGGCTATAGCACACGGTTTTGGGGTCTGACGTGGATTTTAACGGTGCGGGACCCCGTCACACGATTTTCACAAAATTATAAAAAACTCGTGATTTTTGGCATTTCTGGCCGTTTTCGTGGGCTATAGCACACGATTTTGGGCCCCGACGTGGATTTAAACGGTCCGGAACTCTGTCACAAGATTTTCACGATATCATAAAAACTAGTGATTTCAGGCATTTCTGGTCTTTTTCGTGGGCTATAGCACACGGTTTTAGGGTCCGACGTCGATTTAAACGGGTCAGGACCCCATCACACGATTTTCACGAAATAATAAATAAACTCGTGATTTCGGGCACTTCTGCCCGTTCTCATGAGTTATAGCACACGGTTTTGGGGCCCGACGTGGATTTAAACGGTCCAGGACCCCGTCCCATGATTTTCACAGTATCATAAAAAACTCGTGATTTCGAGCATTTCTGGCCGTTTTGATGGGATATAGCACATGGTTTTGCGGACCGACGTGGATTTAAACAGTCCGGGACCCCGTCACACGATTTTCAGGAAATCATAAAAAACTCGTGATTTCAGGCATTTCTAGCCTATTTCGTGGGCTATAGCACACGGTTTTGGGATCCGACGTCGATTTAAATAGTCCGGGACCCATCACACGATTTTCACGAAATCATAAAAAAATTGTGATTTCGGGAATTTCTGGCCGTTTTCGTGGGCTAAAGCACACGGTTTTGGGGTCTGGTGGATTTGAATGGTCCGGGACCCCGTCACACGATTTTCACGAAATTATAAAAAACTCGTGATTTCGGGCATTTCTGGCCGTTTCCGTGGGCCATAGCACACGGTTTTGGGGCCCGAGGTGGATTTAAATGGTCCGGGACCCCGTCACACGATTTTCACGAAATCATAAAAAACTCGTGATTTCGGGTATTTCTAGCTTTTTTCTAAGGCTATAGCACACAGTTTTGGGGTCCGACGTGGATTTTAACAGTCCGGTACCCCATCACACGATTTTAACGAAATCATAAAAAACTCGTGATTTCGGACATTTCTGGCCGTTTTCGTGGGCTATAGCACACGGTTTTGGGATCCGACGTCGATTTAAACAGGTCGGGACCCCGTCACACGATTTTCACGAAATAAAAAAATCGTGTTCTCGCCTTTTTTGTGGTCTATAGCACACGGTTTTGGGGCCTCACATGGATTTAAACGGTCCGGGACCCAGTCACACAATTTTCACGAAATCATAAAAAACTCGTGTTTTCGGGCAATTCTGGACGTTTCGTGGGCTATAGCACACGGTTTTAGTGCCCGACGTGGATTTAAATGGTCCGGGACCCTGTCACACGATTTTCACGGAATCATAAAAAATTCTTGATTTTGGGCATTTCTGGCCGTTTTCGTAGGCTACAGCACACAATTTTGGGGCCCGACGTGGATTTATACGGTCCGGGACCCCATCACACGATTTTCCCGAAATCATAAAAAACTCGTGATTTTGGGCATATCTGGCCTTTTTCGTGGGCTATAGCACACAGTTTTGGGACCCGACGTGGATACAAACGGTCCAGGATCCTTTCACACGATTTTACGAAATCATAAAAAACAAGTGATTTCCGGCATTTCTGGCCGTTTTCGTGGGCTATAGCACACGGTTTTGGGCCCCGGCGTGGATTTAAACGGTTTGTGACCCCGTCACACGATTTTCACGAAATCATAAAAACTCATTATTTCGGGCGTTTCTGACCGTTTTCGTGGGCTATAGCATACGGTTTTGGGGACCGACGTGGATTTAAACGGTCGGGACCCCGTCACACGAGTTTAACGAAATAATAAAAAACTCATGATTTCAGGAATTTCTGCCCTTTCTCCTGGGCTATAGCACATGGTTTTGGGGTCCGACGTGGATTTAAATGGTCCAGGACTCATCACACAATTTTCACAAAATTACAGAAAAATCGCGATTTTAGACATTTTTGGTCGTTTTCATGGGCTATAGCACACGGTTTTGGGGTCCGACGTGGATTTAAATGGTCCGTGTCCCCGTCACACGATTTCACGAAATCATAAAAATCTCGTGATTTCGGGTATTTCTGGCCGTTTTCGTGGGCTATAGCACACGGTTTTGGGGCCCGACGTGGATTTAAACGGTATGGGACCCCATCACACGATTTTCACGAAATCATAAAAAACTAGTGATTTCGGGCATTTCTGGTCGTTTTCGTGGGCTATAGCACACATTTTTGGGGTCTGGCATGGATTTAAATGGTCTGGGACTCCATCACACGATTTTCACGAAATCATAAAAACTCGTGATTTCGGGCATTTTTGGCCGTTTTCGTTGGCTATAGCACACGGTTTTGGGGTCCGACGTGGATTTAAACGGTCCGGGACCCGTCACTTGATTTTCGCGAAATCATAAAAAACTCGTGATTTTGGGATTTCTGGCCGTTTTTGTGGGCTATAGCACATGGTTTTGGACCCTGACATGGATATAAACGGTCCAGGACCCTGTCACACGATTTTCACGAAATCATAAAAACTCATGATTTTAGGCATTTCTGAACTTTTTCGTGGGCTATGCACACGGTTTTGGGATCCGACGTGGATTTAAATGGTCCGGGACCCCGTCACACGATTTTCACGAAATCATAATTAACTCGTGTTTTCGGGAATTTCTGGCCGTTTTCGTGGGTTAATGCACACGGTTTTGGGGTCCGGTGGATTTAAATTGTCCAGGACCCCGTCACACGATTTTCACGAAATTGTAAAAACCTCATGATTTCGGGCATTTCTGGCCGTTTTCGGGGGCTATAGCACACGGTTTTGGGGTCCGACGTGGATTTGAATGGTCCTGGACCCCGTCACATGATTTTCACGATATCATAAAAAACTCGTGATTTCGGGCATTTATGGTTGTTTTCGTGGGCTATAGCACACGGTTTTGGGGTCCGACGTGGATTTAAATTGTCCGTGACCCCGTCACACGATTTTCACGAAGTCATAAAAAGCTTGTGATTTCAGGCATTTCTGCCCTTTCTCTTGGGCTATAGCACACGGTTTTGGGGTCTGACGTGGATTTTAACGGTCGAGGACCCGTCACACGATTTTCATGAAATCATAAAAAACTCGTGTTTTCGGGCAATTCTGAACGTTTTGTGAGCTATAGCATACGGGTTTTGTGGCCCGACGTGGATTTAAATGGTCCGGGACCCCGTCACACGATTTTCACGGAATCATACAAAACTCGTGTTCTGGCCTTTTTCGTGGGCTATAGCACACGGTTTTGGGGCCTGACATGGATTTAAACGGTCCGGGACCCAGTCACACAATTTTGACGAAATCATAAAGAACTCGTGTTTTCGGGCAATTCTGGACGTTATGTGGGCTATAGCACACGGTTTTGGTGCCGACGTGGATTTAAATGGTTCGGGACCCCGTCACACGATTTTCACGGAATCATAAAAAACTATTGATTTTGGGCATTTCTGGCCTTTTTCGTAGGCTACAGCGTACAATTTTTGGGCCCGACGTGGATTTATACGGTCCGGGACCCCATCACACGATTTTCACGAATGTATAAAAAAACTCATGATTTCAGTCATTTCTGGCCGTTTTCGTGGGCTATAGGACACGGTTTTGGGGCCCGACGTGGATATAAATGGTCTGGGACCCCATCACACGATTTTCACGAAATCATAAAAAACTCGTGATTTCGGTTATTTCTGGCCGTTTTCGTGGGCTATAGCACACGGTTTTGGGGACCAGCGTGGATTTACACGGTCAGGGACCCCGTCACACGATTTTCACGAAATCATAAAAAACTCGTGATTTTGCCACTTCTGGCCGTTTTCGTGGGCTATAGCACACAGTTTTGAGCCCCGACGTGGATATAAACGGTCCGGGACCCTGTCACACGATTTTCACGAAATCATAAAAACAAGTGATTTCAGGCATTTCTGGTCTTTTACGTGGGCTATAGCACACGGTTTTGGGGCCCGGCGTGGATTTAAACGGGTCGGGACCCCGTCACACGATTTTCACGAAATAATAAAAATCTCGTGATTTCGGGCATTTCTGACCGTTTTCCTGGGCCATAGACATGGTTTTGAGGCCCGACGTGGATTTTAACGGTCCGGGACCCTGTCACACGATTTTCCCGAAATCATAAAAAACTCGTGATTTTAGGCATTTCTGGTCGTTTTCGTGGGCTATAGGACACGGTTTTGGGGTTTGACGTGGATTTAAACGGTCCGGGACCCCATCACACGATTTTCACGAAATTATAAAAAAAAAATGTGTTCTGGCCTTTTTCGTGGGTTATAGCACATGGTTTTGGGGCCTGACGTGGATTTTAACGGTCCAGGACCCCGTCACACGATTTTCACGATATCATAAAAAACTCCTGATTTTGGGCGTTTCTGGCCTGTTTCGTGGGCTATAGCACACGGTTTTTGGCCCCGACGTGGATATAAATGGTCCGGGACCGTGTCACATGATTTTCACGAAATCATAAAAACTAGTGATTTCAGGCATTTCTGATCTTTTTCGTGGGCTATAGCACACGGTTTTGGGGCCCGACGAGGATTCAAACGGTCCGGGACCCCGTCATACGATTTTCACGAAATCATAAAAAAACTCGTGATTTTGGGCATTTCTGGTACATTTTCGTGGGCTGTGGCACACGGTTTTGGGATTCGATGTGGATTTAAACGGTCCGCGACCCCGTCACACGATTTTCACGGAATCATAAGAAACTCGTGATTTCGAGCATTTCTGGCCGTTTTCATGGGATATAGCACACGGTTTTGCGGACCGACGTGGATTTAAACAGTCCGGGACCCCGTCACAAGATTTTTTAGGAAATCATAAAAAACTCGTGATTTCGGGCGTTCCTTGCGGTTTTCGTGGGCTATAGCACAATGTTTTGGGGTCCGACGTGGATTTAAATGGTCCAGGACTCGTCACACGATTTTCACAAAATTAAATAAAAATCATGATTTTAGGCATTTCTGGTCGTTTTCATGGGCTATAGCACACGGTTTTGGGGTCCGACGTGGATTTAAATGGTCCGGGTCCCCGTCACACGATTTCACGAAATCACAAAAATCTCGTGATTTCGGGTATATCTGGCCGTTTTCGTGGGCTATAGCACACGGTTTTGGGGCCCGACGTGGATTTAAACGGTCTGGGACCCCATCACACGATTTCCATGAAATCATAAAAAAAAAACTAGTGATTTCGTGGGCTATAGCAAACATTTTTGGGGCCTGACATGGATTTAAACGGTCCGGCACCCAGTCACACAATTTTCACGAAATCATAAAAAACTCGTGTTTTCGGGCAATTCTGGACGTTTCGTGGGCTATAGCGCACGGTTTTGGCATCCGACGTCGATTTAAACAGGTCTGGACCCCGTCACACGATTTTCATGAAATAATAAAAAAAACTCGTGTTCTGGCCTTTTTCGTGGGCTATAGCACACGGTTTTGGGGCCTGACATGGATTTAAACAGTCCGGGACCCAGTCACACAATTTTCACGAAATCAAAAAAAAACTCGTGTTTTCGGGCAATTCTGGACGTTTCGTGGGCTATAGCACACGGTTTTGGTGCCCGACGTGGATTTAAATGGTCCGGGACCCCGTCACACGATTTTCACGGAATCATAAAAAACTCGTGATTTCGGCCATTTCTGACTGTTTTCATGGGCTATAGCACACGGTTTTGAGGCCCGACTTGGACTTTAACGGTCCGGGACACTGTCACACGATTTTCACGAAATGATAAAAATAACTCGTGATTTCGGGCATTTCTGACAGTTTTCGTGGGCTATAGCAAACGGTTTTGGGGTCCGACGTGGATTTAAATGGTCCAGGACTCGTCACACGATTTTCATGAGATTATAAAAAACTCGTGATTTCAGGCATCTCTGGCCGTTTTCGTTTGGCTATAGGACACGGTTTTGGGCCCCGACGTGGATATAAATGGTCTGGGACCCCATCACACGATTTTCACGAAATCATAAAAAATTGTGATTTCTGGTATTTCTGGCCGTTTTCGTGGGCTATAGCACACGGTTTTGCGGTCTGACGTGGATTTTAACGGTGCGAGACCCCGTCACCTGATTTTCATAAAATTATAAAAACTCGTGATTTTTGGCATTTCTGGCCGTTTTCGTGGGCTATAGCACACGGTTTTTGGCCCCGGCGTGGATATAAACGGTCCTGGACCCTATCACATGATTTTCACGAAATCATAAAAAATAGTGATTTCAGGCATTTCTGGTCTTTTTCGTGGGCTATAGTACACGGTTTGGGGGCCCGACGTGGATTTAAACGGTCCGGGACCCCGTCATACGATTTTCACGAAATCATAAAAAAACTCGTGATTTTGGGCATTTCTGGCCATTTTCATGGGCTATAGCACACGGTTTTGGGGTCCGACGTCGATTTAAACGGGTCGGGACCCGTCACACGATTTTCCCTAAATAATAAAAAAACTCATGATTTCGGGCATTTCTGCCCGTTCTCGTGGGTTATAGCACACGGTTTTGGGGCCCGGCGTGGATTTAAATGGTCCAGGACCCCGTCACAAGATTTTCATGAAATCATAGAAAACTCGTGATTTCGAGCATTTCTGGCCGTTTTGATGGTATATAGCACATGGTTTTGCGGACCGACGTGGATTTAAACAGTCCGGGACCCCGTCACACGATTTTCAGGAAATCATAAAAAACTCGTGGTTTCGGGCATTCCTTGCCGTTTTTGTGGGCTATAGCACACGGTTTTGGGGTCCGACGTGGATTTAAACGGTCCGGGACCCGTCACACGATTTTCACGAAACTATAAAAAAATCGTGATTTTGGCCATTCCTGGCCGTTTTCGTGGCTATAGCACACGGTTTTGGGCCCCGACGTGGATATAAATGGTCCGGGACCCCATCACACGATTTTCACGAAAACATAAAAAAATTGTGATTTCGGAAATTTCTGGCCGTTTTCGTGGGCTACAACACACAATTTTGGGGCCCGACGTGGATTTATACGGTCAGGGACCCCGTTACACGATTTTCACGAAATCATAAAAAACTCGTGATTTCGGACATTCCTTGCCGTTTCCGTGGGCTATAGCACACGGTTTTGGGGTCCGACGTTGATTTAAATGGTCCGGGACCCTGTCACACGATTTTCACGAAATCATAAAAAACTCATGATTTTGGGCATTTCTGGCCGTTTTTGTGGGCTATAGCACAAGGTTTTGGGCCCCGACGTGGATATAAACGGTCCGGGACTCTATCACACGATTTTCACGAAATCATAAAAACACGTGATTTCAGGCATTTCTGCCCTATTTCGTGGGCTATAACACAGGTTTTGGCATCCGACGTGGATTTCAATGGTCCAGGACCCCGTCGCACGATTTTCACGAAATGATAAAAAAAACTCGTGATTTCGGGCATTTCTGACCGTTTTCGTTGGCTATAACACACGGTTTTGGGGTCCGACGTGTATTTAAATGGTCCAGGACTCGTCACACGATTTTCAGGAAATCATAAGAAACTCGTGATTTCGGGCGTTCCTTGCGGTTTTCGTGGGCTATAGCACATGGTTTTGGGGTCCGACGTGGATTTAAATGGTCCGGAACCCCGTCACAAGATGTTCATGAAATCATAAAAAACTCGTGATTTTGGGTATTTCTGTCCGTTTTCGTGGGCTATAGCACACAGTTTTGGGGTCCGACGTGGATTTAAACGGTCCGGGACCCCGTCACACGATTTTCACGAAATCATAAAAAACTCGTGATTTCGGGCATTTCTGGACGTTTTCGTGGGCTATAGCACAAGGTTTTGGGGTCCGAAGTGGATTTAAACGGTCCGGGACCCGTCACACGATTTTCACGAAATCATAAAAAACTCGTGATTTTGGGCATTTCTGGCCGTTTTCGTGGGCTATAGCACAAGGTTTTGGGCCTCGACGTGGATATAAACGGTCCGGGACCCTGTCACACGATTTTCACGAAATCATAAAAACTCGTGATTTCAGGCATTTCTGACCTATTTAATGGGCTAAAGCACACGGTTTTGGGATCCGGTGGATTTAAATGGTCCTGGACCCCGTCACACGATTTTCACGAAATTATAAAAAACTCGTGATTTCGGGCATTTCTGGCCGTTTCCGTGGGCTATAGCACACGGTTTTGGTGCCCGACGTGGATTTAAATGGTTCGGGACCCCGTCACACGATTTTCACGAAATCATAAAAAACTCATGATTTCGGGTATTTCTGGTCGTTTTCGTGGCCTATAGCACACGGTTTTGGGGTCCGGCGTGGATTTAAACTGTCTGTTACCCCGTCACACGATTTTCACGAAATCATAAAGAAATTGTGATTTCGGGAATTTCTAGCCGTTTTCGTGGGCTATAGCACACGGTTTTGGGGTCCGACGTGGATTTTAACGGCCCAGGACCCGTCACACGATTTTCACGAAATTATAAAAAACTCGTGTTCTGGCCTTTTTCGTGGCTATAGCACACGGTTTTGGGTTCAACTGGGATTTAAACGGGTCGGGACCCCGTCACACGATTTTCACTAAATAATAAAAAAACTCGTGATTTCGGGCATTTCTGGCCGTTTTCATGGGATATAGCACACGGTTTTACGGACCGACGTTGATTTAAACAGTCCGGGACCCCGTCACACAATTTTCAGGAAATCATAAAAAACTCGTGATTTCGGGCAATCCTTGCCGTTTTCGTGGGCTAAAGGACACGGTTCTTTGTCCCGGTGGATTTATATGGTCCGGGACCCGTCACACGATTTTCACGAAATTATAAAAAACTCGTGATTTCGGGCATTTCTGGCCGTTTTCGTGGGCTAGCTCACGGTTTTGGGGCCCGATGTGGATTTAAACGGTCCGGGTCCCCGTCACACGATTTCACGAAATCATAAAAAACTCGTGATTTCGGGCATTTCTGGGCTTTTTCGTTGGCTATAGCACACGGTTTTTGGGCCCGACGTCGATTTTAACGGTCCGAGACCTGTCACAAAATTTTCAAGAAATTATTAAAAAACTCATGATTTCGGGCATTCCTGGCCGTTTTCGTGGGCTATTGCACACGGTTTTGGGGACCTGCGTGGATTTAAACGGGCCGGGACCCGTCACATGATTTTCACTAAATAATACAAACTCGTGATTTCGGGCATTTCTGGCCTTTTTCGTGGGCTATAGCACACGATTTGGGGCCTGACGTGGATTTAAACGGTCCGGGACCCCGTCACACGATTTTCACGAAATCATAAAAAAAACTCATGATTTCGGGCATTTCTGACCGTTTACGTGGGCTATAGCACACGGTTTTGAGGCCCGACGTGGATTTTAATGGTCCGGGACCCGTTACACGATTTTCACGAAATCATAAAAAACTCGTGATTTCGTGCATTTCTGGCCGTTTTCGTGGGCTATTGCACACGGTTTTGGGGTCCGACGTGGATTTAAACGGTCCGGGACCCGTCACACGATTTTCACGAAATCATAAAAAACTCGTGATTTCGGGCATTTCTGGCCGTTTTCGTGAGCTATATCACACGGTTTTGGGCCCGACGTGGATTTGAATGGTCCGGCCCCCTGTCACACGAGTTTCACGAAATCATTAAAAACTCGTGATTTCGGGCATTTCTCGCCGTTTTCGTGGGCTACAGCACACGGTTTTGCGGTCCGACGTGGATGTAAATGGTCCGGGACCCCTTCACAGGAGTTTCCTGAAATCATTAAAAACTCGTGATTTGGGTATTTCTGGCCTTTTTCGTGGGCTATAGCACACGGTTTTGGGGCCCGACGTGGATTTAAACGGTCCGGCACCCTGTCACATGATTTCACGAAATCATAAAAAACTCGTGATTTCCGGCATTTCTGGCCGTTTTCGTGTGCTATAGCACACGATTTTGAGTCCGACGTGGATTTAAACGGTCCGGGACACCGTGACACGATTTTCACGAAATATTTCGGGCATTTCTGGCTGTTTTCGTGGGCTATAGCACACAGTTTTGGATCCGACGTGGATTTAAACGGTCCGGGATCCCGTCACACGATTTTAACGAAATCATAAAAAACTCGTGATTTCGGGCATTTCTGATCGTTTTCGTGGGCTATAGCACACAATTTTGGGGTCTGATGCACTACATGCGCGAAGTTGGTGAATCCCCAAGAGGAGGGTGTGAAGTAGCAGAGCAGTAAGATTTCCCTCAGTTATGAAACCAAGGTTATCGAACCAGTAGGAGATGAACGTTCCCCTCGAGGTGTCAACGGCACCAGAAACTCTTTGTGTGGCGTCGGAGACGTGGAATCTGCACACAACAGAATCAAAGTATTTTGCCCCAACTTAACGGTGAGGGTGTCAATCCCACCGGCTTGCTGTAACAAAAGATTGAACGTATGTGTGGAAGAAAGATGCTTGTTTGTAGAAAGTAACAGGTTTGCAGTTGTGGTTTTATCAGATTAATGAGAAGGACCGGGGTGCACAGTTCACTAGTGGTGTCTCTCCATAAATAATAATAGCATTCATTCATGCGTGGTAAACAAATTAAAGCTAGGCAATTGACAGAATAATGATGAGCAATCCAATGCATATACTAATGATATGGTGACAGAATAATGATGAGCAATCCAATCCAATCCAATTCATTCATTCGGGCATTACAACAATATACATAGACCGTTCCATCCGCATCTATGACTAATAATCCACCTTCCGGTTAGCGTCCGCACCCTTTTCAGTATTAAGTTGCATGCAACAGATTTTCGCCTTAAGCACTGTGTGTAAAGTAAGAAAGTAACATCATCCTTAGATAAAGTACTACTGTTTTATCCCTAGTAGCAACAGTACATCTACAACCTTAGAGCTTTCTGTCACTACCCCAGATTAAATACAGACATGAACCTACTATCGAGCATAAATACCCCCTCTTGGAGTTACAAGCATCTACTTGGCCAGAGCATACACAAGTAACGGAGAGCATGCAAGATCATTAAATAGCACACACATGATATATTATGAAGTAATAACTTTTGTACTCAATATTCATCGGATCCCAGCAAACACAACATGGAGAATTACATAAAGATGATCTTGATCATGATAGGCAGCTCACAAGATCTAAACATGATAGCACAAGAGGAGAAGACAACCATCTAGTTACTGCAATGGACCCTAGTCACGCATCAGTCCGGAGGCGGTCATGGTGACGTAGAAGCCTCCGGGGACGATTCCCCCTCCCGGCAGGGTGCCAGGGAGCAGTTCTGATCTCTCCCAAAGTGGTGGCGGCGACGGCGGCAGCTCGGGACCCGTGGAGGACAAGTGATTCAACGTCTTGGGTTTTTAGGTCACGGGGGCTTTTATGGGCGATAGACCTAGGTCGGTGGGCGCCAGGGCGCCACACCACCTCTCGGCGCGGCCCCACATGCTGCCGCGCTACTAGGTGGTGTGGGCCCCTCGGGGTCCGCCTTCGTCTCGTCTTTGGTTCTTCTGGTCCCAAATATTCCAAAAATAAATACTGGTTGGCTCGTTTCCAATTTTGTGGATATTTCCTTAAGAGTTTGTTTGAATCCAAAAACAGCAGAAAACAGAGAACTGGCATTGTGGCATCTTGTTAATAGGTTAGTCCTAGAAAATGCATAAAACTATACAAAATGCATATAAAACATGTAATAACATGATATAACATAGCATGGAACATAAGAAATTATGCATACGTTGGAAACGTATCAGCATCCCCTAGCTTAGTTCTACTCGTCCCGAGTAGGCAAGAACGATAAAAGAAGAATAATTTCTGAAGTGACATGCTTAACACAACCTTTATCATGTAATTCATTGTAAGGCATGTAAACTGAAATCAAATGAATAAGGGTTGTAGTTTATATTGATATCAAATGAGTAATGAACAAACAAGTAGGTGAAGCAAGCAAAGCTTTCAATGATATAGTACTAGATAGCAATCAACTGTGCAAAGTAGATGTTAAAGATGATTTAATCTTCAAGCACAACAATATAATCATCTAATGCTTCCAACAAACATGACAACTTTATGAAAGGATCAAGTCAAGTAATAGCAATATGCACGTAGATGATCAATATATTATTTGTTCAAAAGTAACAAGCAAGCGTTCAACGTTGGTTCGTGGCACCAGGATGTTATGGCTAAGAGAATGTTAACGGAGTTTTGGAAGGCCGACGGAAGAAAGGCTCACAAAGCTATAAATGATCCTTAGACAAGAGAAAGTCATACAATCGAAGCTATGCAAGGAGTAGTGATTGCCATACAATGGATGCACAATGAGCTATAAGTATATGAAAGCTCTCCAATGGAACTAGTGGGGGTGCATCCAACTTGCTTGCTCATGAAGACCTAGAGCACGTTTGAGGAGGCTCATCATTGGAATATACAGGCCAAGTTCTAAAGTGTAAAGTTCCCCACATAGTTATGCAACTAAGACATGAAAACTCTCTCATATGGAGTAAAGGTGCTAAACATGAGCACAAATGAAGATCACAATGATATGGTGCAATAACATGAGCACAAGTGATGACTATAAATGATATGGTGCTGTAACATAAGCACAAGTGTGTGATAAAGAATAGTAATGATGCCCCCTTTTTATTTATTTATTTTTTTATCTTTTTTTCTTTTTTTGTTTCTTTTTTCGATGGCCTGCATGGCTCTTTTCACTTTTAGGGGCAAGCATCCTAATATGATACATGATGTATGACAACGCAATAATGATGATAAAACAACATACTGATGATATGAGTAACTATATGAATGTGCCATAAGAATACATATGACAACGGTGCCTATGCCAGTGTAGCAGGTTATGAAGTTCTCTAGCGTAACATGGGTAAAACCACACATCAGCTTTATAGAAACACGCAAAGGAATAAACAAGTAATGAATGACAACAAATCATGTAATGTAAGATGGATGTTGCATGGCAATATATCTCAGAACAGCTATGGAAATACTGTAGTAGGTAGGTATGGTGGCTGTTTTGAGGAAGTTGTTTGGATTATGTGTAGGAGAACAAGATTAAGATCTCCCACGAGTTTGGATGTACCCGTGAAAAATGCACCAACTCTCAATGTGAGAAAGGGCAAAGCAAAGTACCGAAGAGGCTAGCAATATGGTGGTGGAAGTGCCATGAAAACCGCAGTTTTAGAACTCACAAGTAAACAAATTCCAAATAAAACAAGGCATAATGAAAATTACTCCTAGGGGTGATGTGTCAAATGAACAAGTTCACTGTTGAGGACCCGACCGTAGCGCATAACATAAAGCCATTACGGTTGCCTTAGGCAAAAAGAAGTCATATACCATAATGTAATCAACTGGAAATTTAAGTGTGGCACAATTTTCAAGTTTCTCTAGACCAACCATTTAATCATTCCACTTTACTAGACCATCATGTTCACCATTAAGCAAATTAATATCTCAAAACAACATCAATGATTCAAGTGACACAATTTAATGATCTACAAGATTAATGTATCATTTAATTATACCATCTACCACATTTAGCATTTTATTTTCTCAACCAAACACCAATCAACTTATTTAAAATATAAACTCTCCAAGTAATTAAACAATGAGATATGAGAGTATGATATAAAAAATCTAACAGCTCTACAAGAGATGCATGAAAAACAAGAGCTAGAGAGCAAACGATAACATGAAAAGAATACTCAACGAGTATAAGTGAAGAATACGAGTATTCATATGAAAAAGCGGAGCGTGTCTCTCTTCCACACAAAAGAATGCTAGGGACCATGTTTATTCATAGAATAAAAATAACAAAACAAAAACAAAAACAAACAGACGCTTCAATATAAGCACATAAGATGTGACGGAATTAAAATATAGTTTCACTAGAAAGGACATGATAGTTTGTCGATGAAGAAGGGGGTGCCTTGGGCATCCCCAAGCTTTGACGCTTGAGTCTTCTTGAATTATATTGGGGTGAACCACCGGGGCATTCTCAAGCTTTGGCTTTACTATCCTCTTGATCACATTGTATCATTCTCTTCTCTTGATTCTTGAAAACTTCCGCCACACCAAACTTAGAGTAACTTCATTAGAAGGTTAGTGCACAAAAAATTATGATATTCTATAGGAACACAATTGCTACAATTGCTACTGGACATTACCTACAGCCACTGATACTTAAAAGGATAAAAAGATCCAATCAAAATAGCAAAAGAGGCATTGTAAAAGAAAATGGCAGAATCTATCAAAAACAGAACAGTCCGTAAAAACGAATTTTTTCGAGGCACTTAACTTGCTCAGATCATAAAACTCAAAACTAATGAAAGTTGTGTATACATATGTGGATTATGCACAAACAGTATCAGATTTTTCTGACGTTCCAGTGATTTTATATAATGTATACAGTGGACATCAGAAATCTGTTTCAGCACAGGAATTAAATTTTAACATCAACTTTCGAATAGAGACTTAACTTGACACAACATTGCAATAAAAATAAGATACAAAGGAATTGCTACAGATGTAGGACAAGTCCTTGACACAAGCAAAACAAATTAAAATGATAGAAAATAAAAGTGGGTTGTCTCCCATAAGCGCTTTTGTTTAACGTCTTTGAGCTAAGCACAAAGTAAAACTCAAGTATTATCAAGAGATGAAGCATCAACACCATAATTTGAACGAACGATAAAATCAAAGGGTAGATTCGTTCTTTTCCTAGAGAAGTGTTCCATACCTTTCTTTAGTGGGAATTGGTACTTGATGGTACCTTCTTTCATATCAATAGTTGCACCCACAGTTCTCAGAAAGGGTCTTCCCAACACAATTGGACAAGATGGATTGCATTCAATGTCCAAGACAATAAAATCAAAGGGGACCAGGTTATTATTAACCATAATAAGGATATCATTGATCCTACCCAAAGGTTTCTTCAAAGCATTATCAGCAAGAAAAACATCCAAATAACAATGTTCCAATGGTGGCAAGTCAAACATATCATAAAACTTTTTAGGCATAACAGAAATACTTGCACCAAGGTCACACAAAGCATTGCAATCGAATTTATCTACTTTCATCTTAATGATGGGCTCCACACCATCTTCTAACTTCCTAGGGATAGAAGATTCAAGTTTTAATTTATCTTCCCTACCTTTTATGAGAGAATTTGTAATATGAGCAGTAAAAGCTAAATTAAGAGAGCTACCATTAGGACTTGTGGCCAGGTTTTGCAAGAAATTAATAAGTTCAGAGATATTACAATTATCAAAATCAAAATTATTATCATCAAAGCAAACCGAACCACTTTCTCTTATGTTCTTACAAATTTCAGCACTTTTATTAACTCTAGTTTCAGCAGTTCTGGGCAATTTTAATTTTTTGGGTGAAGTAGAGGAGACATTTCTAACACCAAATATGTTACTATGGATAGTAGGAGGCTTACTAACATGTGAAGCACCATTATTTTCAGAGGTAGTAATAGTAAAAAAATTAACAATATTAGCCTCTTTCTCTAATTCTCTCTCTCTTTCCCATCTAGCACGTAATTGAGCCATTAATCTAACATTTTCATCAATTTGAATTTGGATGGCATTGATTTTAGCAAAAAGGATTATTCTGTTTAGTTTCAGTAGGCATGATTTTAGATTTTAGAAGATCAACATCAAGGACAAGATTATCAACTTTAGACGCAAGAATATTAATTTTCCCAATCTTTTCCTCAACAGTTTTATTAAACAAAGTTTGCGTAGTGATAAAATATTTAGCATGGTTTCAAGTTCAGAGGTGGTAGTCCTATTGTTGTTATAAGAATTACCATAAGAGTTACCATACCAGTTGCCATTATTAAAAGGATAGGGCTTATAGTTGTTGTTACCATAGTTGTTCCTATAGACATTGTCGTTAAAATTGTTGCTTTTAATAAAGTTTACATCAACATGCTCTTCTTGTGCAACTAAATAAGCTAAAGGAACATTATTAGGATCAATATGAGATTTACCACTAGCAAGCATAGACATAATCATATCAATCTTTTCACTCAAAGAGGAGGTTTCTTCAACAGAATTTACCTTCTTACCTTGAGGTGTCCTCTCCGTATGCCATTCAGAATAATTCACCATCATATCATCCAAGAGTTTTGTTGCAGCACCCAAAGTGATGGACATAAAGGTACCTCCCGCAGCTGAATCCAATAAGTTTCTTGAAGAGAAATTCAGTCATGCATAAAAGGTTTGGATGATCATCCAAGCAGTCAGTCCATGGGTTGGGCAATTCTTTATCATAGATTTCATTCTTTCCCAAGCTTGAGCAACATGTTCATTATCAAGTTGTTTAATTCATGATGCTACTTCTTAGAGAAATAATCTTAGCAGGAGGATAGTATTTTCCAATGAAAGCATCTTTGCATTTAATCCATGAATCAATACTATTCCTAGGCAATGAAAGCAACCATCTTTTAGCTCTTCCTCTCAAAGAGAAAAGAAATAATTTCAGTTTTATAATATCACCATATATATCTTTATATTTTTGCATTGCACATAATTCAACAAAGTTATTTAGATGGGCAGCAGCACAGCAGCATCATCTGAACTAACACCAGATAATTGCTCTCTCATAACAAGGTTCAATAAAGCTGGTTTAATTTCAAAGAATTCAGCTTTAGATGTAAGTGGAGCAATAGGTGTGCATATAAAATCATTATTATTGGTACTTGTAAAGTCACACAACTTAGTATTTTCAGCGGAACTCATTTTAGCAAAATAAATAACAAACCGAAATAATAAAATTAAAGAAAAATAACACAAACCGAAATAAGAAAAGCAACAAAACTGAAAATAAAAGTGCAAACCGAAATAGGAAAAGTAATGCAAGTAACTATTTTTTTATATTTTTTATATTAAGCAAACAAAACAGTAGTAAAAATAAATTAAGCAAGACAATAACAAAATAAAAGATTGGAAGTGCGAAAACTCCCCTCGTGAAGAATGCTTGTCTCCCCGGCAACGGCGCCAGAGATTCGTGAAGCACTACGGGCGCGAAGTTGGTGAATCCCCAAGAGGAGTGTGTGAAGTAGCAGAGCAGCAAGATTTCACTCAGTTATGAAACCAAGGTTATCGAACCAGTAGGAGATGAACGTTCCCTCGAGGTGTCAACGGCGCCAGAAACTCTTTGTGTGGCGTCGGAGACGTGGAATCTGCACACAACACAATCAAAGTATTTTGCCCCAACTTAACGGTGAGGGTGTCAATCCCACCGGCTTGCTGTAACAAAAGATTAAACGTATGTGTGGAAGAAAGATATTTGTTTGCAGAAAGTAACAGGTTTGCAGTTGTGATTTTATTAGATTAATGAGAAGGGTCGGGGTCCATAGTTCACTAGTGGTGTCTCTACATAAATAATAATAACATTCATCCATGCGTTGTAAACAAATTACAGCTAGGCAATAGAAAGAATAATGATGAGCAAGCCAATGCATATACTAATGATATGGTGTCTAGTGCGAGATTCATTCGGCCATTACAAGAATATACATAGACCGTTCCAACCGTATATATGAGTAATAATCCACCTTCCGGTTAACGTCCGCACTCATTTCAGTATTAAGTTGCATGCAACAGATTATCACATTAAACACTGTGTGTACCACCCACCATCAAAGAACCCGGTCAATAATATGAGGTGTTAGGGAGTGATATGTGTACGTGGATACATGTGGTAACACATGCCGATGTGCGTGCTTGCGGGACTGCGGTTGTACGTGGATGTTGCATGCATGCATGCCGTCACGTGAGATCTAATCCGGATACGCATGGGTCAGACAAGGGATAAGCTTTGTTATTAGGGTCGATCAGAGCCGTTCAATTACTAGCACGTACTGGCCGGCTGGCTACGATCGAGTCGATCAGAGCCGTTCAAAGTACCACGTATATTGCCAATTTGCCATTGCCATGTGTACGACGTGCATGCATGAACGCATGCTACCTACGTTAATTGCTAACTAATTTATCTGACAATTTGCTTGGTTCTGTTTGCAGATCCAGCCAGGTATACCTAAAGTTTCAGTGATGGACTGGCTGGGATAATTATATATCTAGTTCTATGCATGTTCTATGGGGGTGATTAAGTGTATCTACATGTACAAGATCAAGAGTAAATTATTTAGGCTGATATTATCCATGTTGATCCATTGAGATCAGCGCTGCATGCAGCTAGCTCGTAGAATTATTGCGTCTCTCGTGCATGTACAGTACTGTATATATATTCGTGTGTTAATACTGTTGGAATCTACTGATCATTGTATAGCTACATCCATATATATATTTGCAGATGCTCCTCATCGACCGTTTACTTTTCTCATGAATTGAAGGGCCCATCGCCTTGCCTATGTCTGTAAATCAAGATTCTTTTTGCTACTTGGCTAGGAATCACCTCTTAACTTAAGGAAATAAAAGAAATCAGACTGATCTCAGGTCTATTTGCTCCAGGAATCGAGGCTTTCGACACCCACAACAAGTAGAGGGAATCCCTAAACATATTTTATACTCGTTCAAAAACATTTTCTATATATGTACTTGTCGCTCCACAGTTCCAGCACACAAATGGCAAACCGTTAATCAAGAAAATTAGAAGTTATATATGTCCGATTTTGTTTTTTTTCAAAGTAATGATGTAGGGGGGAGGGGCGTTGAAATGATAAGAACTCAATTCTGCCTCCGTGAGGATTTGAACCTGAGTGGCTGAATTGTACATCCACTTTCCCAACCTTCTTGTTGTATGTGTGGGTTCTTAGCATAAACTTATAAATAGTCATTTCATCACCCTTCACAAGTGAGAAGTAGCAAAATTGTTAATCACGAGAGTTACATGATTAAATAAGGACTAAACTAGGATCAGATTGTTTTCCCTACACCCACTATTTGGCAATGAACTGCAAGCTTGTATGTGTCGTGAGAGAAATACAATCATGTGTGTTCAGGGGAATTTGTGAGAGCTTTTTTTGTACCCGACTTGAAATTTGTTTTCCTAGATCTTTCGTGCAGTATCAAGTTGAAACTATATTAAACTAGCTCTATTTTTTACAATTAATATATGCATCATATGTGCTATGTTTATTCCACTTTGGTTTGGCTTAAGTTGAAATAAAATTTACAATAAGCACATATTATGTACCAGTGATGAAGTTAGTGTGTACATGTAAGGTTATATATTTTGATTCCTATATTTACTCAGTAAATAAATGTGTATGATTGGACATTCGCATTAAACCATGAGGTATAGTATAATGTCGCACATACTTTACTTTTGTGCAATAATTAGATATGTATTGTTGCCAATGTAACCTAAATTACACATGCTCAATTGAAAACAGGCGCACTTACATTGGCACAGTCTCACTTAAAAGTTAGCTCTTCTCTTCAAGCACACAATTAAAATAGATAGTTCAACTTAGAATCAAAACAGTGTTGCCCTTCAACACTTCTGAATCGCCTAAAAGGATGGAAAAGTTAGAACTCATTAGCTGCAACACGCACAATGAAAATTCATTGTGTCCGAAAAGTGTTCTCTTTTTCCATTGGGCCGTAAAGTAGAGCAAATATTTTTTTGAATTAATATTTTATCCCATAGGCAAGGTAAGGTTGGAGATAGATTCTTTTCTGTTGTTCTCTCATCTACAAAGTAAGATATAAGCTAGCTATGCAATGTTGTGGCCAACACACACCACATTCTGGTGATGGAATTTGGTCTTTGCAACTAGCTATTTGGAGACAACACGATTGGATGTCTAAACATGACTGTATATATAGCAAGCTCATTTGCAACAATAAAAGTCTATTCTTTATGTTCGGTGTTCTCCTCTCTAAATAAGAAGATTAACAAGCAAACTAGTAACCAGAAAAACCATGATCATCACTCAAGGAGTTGGTTGAACAGATAGATTAAGGAAAACAAGTTTTCCATAGAACCGTTAGCTGATAAATTAAGTATGTGATGTAAATAATAAGTCAAGACATGCGTTGCAAAACTAGTAGAACTTGAGTTTAATTTTGTGTAAACAACGACTTTGCTTGATCTATTGACCATGAGAGGGTATAATATAGATTTTTCTCTTCGAACCGGTTACCTACATTTTTGTTACTTAAAAGGGAAATAGCATTCTTACAAGAGCCTCTATCTATCTAACGGAACAAAACCCTCTTTTGGCCTCGACATTTGAAGATATGCACATCAACACCATATCTCAACTTTAACTATATAAGAGAACATATGCATACTGCATGTAACATATATATTTACATTTTGTATATATGCTTTGAATCTTTGAACAAGATCGAGGATATGAGGAGATCGAGAACAAGATGCCGAGCCGAACCTTGACGCAACCAAACTGTGCGAAATTAAAGATAGAAAGGTAGATCCCCCACTTCCCGGGGACAGAAATGTTTGTTCCTCCTCACTCCTCTCGTAGTGGCCGGCTGCTAATAATCCCTAATAATAATTCCTCTTGTTTTTTCCATTCACCTCTCCATCTTCTCCCGCCTCTCACACATAGTTGAGTCCTCCCTCCATCGGCTCCTACCGGCTATAAGTAGCGCCATTCTCCAACCCTTCTCATCTCACCAGCAGCCAGCAAGCTCACGGTTCCAACCCTCTAAGAGGAGCTCAGATCATAAGCTAGCTAGGTGTCACCAATGGCGTCGTTGTCGGTGTGCGCGGCAGGGTGGACGCTGAAGGAGAACAAGTTGTTCGAGCAGGCGCTGGCGTTGTACGACAGGGACACGCCCGATCGCTGGCACAAGGTCGCCCGCGCCGTCGGCGGCGGCAAGACGGCCGAGGACGTCCGGCGGTACTACGAGCTGCTCGAAGAAGACATCGCACACATTGAGGCCGGAAACGTGCCTTTCCCCGCCTACCGTCTTCCCTGTCCCGGACCCAACCACAACCACAACGTCGGCGGGCAGCTGCAGGCATCCCTCGCAGGCTACGAGGCCGACAGGTACGCCGCCCCGGCCGTCCTCATTATAAGCTCGAGAAAGTCTCTCCCGCCCTGTGTAGCTAGATGGTAGATTGGATTAATAACTAAGGTGGGAATTTGGTGCAGATTGAAGCACTTGAAGATCTAGCGGCACTACACAGATGGATCGATCATGGAGTAGCATGTGCATGCTGCAGGGGATATCATATGATATATGTCATGCATGTGCATGGTGTCTACTATGACTCTATGTCAACGTGTGTATCCGCATATCCAAACTTTCCAAAGGCGCTGGAAGGAATCGGCCGAGCATGCAGATGCATGCATGCTCATAATTATTTAATTAGTATATGTATACATAGTAAGGCTAGTGGTCTAATATTATGCGAGAACGATCAGTCTCCTAACTCCAATGTGTAACTTAGCGTGTATATTCCGATGTACAATATTCATATTGTGTGCACTTGTAAACATATATGTCCATATCAATCAATATAATTCAATGTTAACCATATAGTCTCATTTGTGTGATTTTTCTCAACCGACTGAAAACCCATGATTCAACCTTATGTCCGAATCATACAACATCAACATCCTAACATGGTTACCCCGTTGAAGGTGTTGGCTTGGAAGTTCCAATTCGAGGAAAATAGCTCCACTTATGGTTAGATCTGCAAACATCTATGTGTAAGCGAGAGTGATTCATTTTTGGAATCATTGTGGATCATCGCGCTCTTTGGTAGGTCAAATGTTGTCCCGTGGATTATGCTCCGGAGTCATTTTTAAAGGGTTTTTGAGATGTTACCACAATTTTTTTTTGGGTTCCTTCTCTCTTCTAAAGCCAATTCGCTTGGCATCAACGCTTGCTATTTTAAAAATAATTAAATAGATTGAGTGCATCAATTGACATAGAGAGCACCGAGTTATGCTCATTTTCAGAAGAAAAATGATTTGACAGAATCAGAAAAAACTACAGAGACATCGCGTCCTAGAAGGCTAGCACGAATGAATTTCGCCACCAACTCTCTCCTCATTGGCTCATGTTGTTCATCGCCATCTAGCCACCGCCGAGCACATCAGAAGGAAGATTAATTAGATTTTTAGGTGAGATTTTGCAAAACTAGAAGACATATATATGATGCCACGATGGCGGATGTCCATAGCTTGGTTACGGGAAAAGAGAATTCTAGATTTGGGCATGGCCATACATCGCAACTTTTCGCAATCCCCGCTAGACCCGCTCTCTTAATGTTTGAAGCATGAAATGGTATTTTAGGGAAAATGATAGTCTAGAGTGCAGACTATGTGCAAACTGTAAGCAAACAAGGTGAGCATATTTTTACAAAGATGCAATGATTGGATATGTTTTACCTCAGTTGAACATTTTCCATGGAAGGACGAACATTTGTGCCATTAAAAGTATGTTATTTACGGTACTGTTAGTCCATCACACTATGAACTTTTCCCCAAAAATATGGTAAATACATAATCACTATTGTAATTACATCACTTTCACTACCATGATATGGTAAGTCGATCATTATCATGTTGGTAACGAATCTATAAGCAGAGTACATGCTTTAGTCTCTCGAACTAACATGTAAACTGGTTAGTGTGCTAACTTTGGTACCACTGTTGTGGTAATTTTTGAATTATTAGTTCTTAGGAAAACAATGTCGGAATAGACCCTCATTTTCATTTAGTTTTAAAGCTCTTGTTGAAAGAATACTAACTATGAAGAATTATCATAAAAGAGTTAAAACAATTTTAGTTTTCAGGTTTATAGATATCACTATGACAAGGCGCGCGGTGCGGGGAGGGATGACCATAGAACGTCTCGTGGTAGGATTACCAGTCATAGCACCGTGCAATATTCCACTTCTGGGAAATTTCCTTGATATTATTTTCTAATTAAGAACAACAAAATAAGAACATTGGAATAGCCTTTGTCGTGAGAGATGAATATTACTTGGCCCATGATTGTAATAATAATTTGGTATCTCCAGAAGTCGTGATTTATTCATCCCTGCACTGATATCTGCCATGGCAGGCGTAGTGGTTTTATGCGTGGCATGTCACACTTCTGATTTAGGCTCATTTTCGCATGTGTCGCATGTCACATATTTTTGACTAGGCTACCTTTTATCATGACTTGTTTCTTAAAATAAACTATGGACTATATATATATACTAGTAAAATGCTCGTGTGTTGCTACGGGCAGAAAAAAATCATATTCTTATAAAATAAATATCAGCACAGTCCAAACTCAACTCAAATGAACAACACAGGTACCGGGTGTTGGCGTAATTGTAGCATCCATCCTCAACTTCAAGAGTTTTTGAAATTCAATTTAGTGTGTTGTTCAGCTGAATCGTGCCAATTGGTTAACATGATGTTCTTGCTCAACTCCAAGATGTTGTAGGTTGATGCGTGTTCGAGAAAATACATCCTAATTTGTTTATCTTTAGAATCCGATATTTTTCATTGAAAACAGATGTACAAGGAGAAGCTAAATTCAGACTAAAGAGTAAAGAGCGGAAAATGATCCAGAAAAACTAAAACACTGCATATGTACATTGATTTAACATAACCATTCTTGAAAAACTCACTAATACAGAGAACTCTTGGCATGCAATGAACATTTAGAATGTGAATGTGTTTGAGACCAAAAATTAACAATTAACGGCCAAATCTTGACTCCAAAAAATACGTGAGGAAATAAATCTAGCCTAGCAAAGCTGCCGAAGAAAACACAAGATACTTGCATCTGAACTTCTTCCTTTCCACGATCTGGCATAACAATATTCATAACCATTGCAAGACAACCAAAAACAATTTTGTAAAACTAAATAAGCTCCATCAATAGAAGGAAACCTTTGAGAGTTCTCAACTGCTACTTAAGCTGGACGCTTACCTTTATTTCTTTATATGAGTATATTCAGTTAACATCTCTGGAATGTTTAATAGAGGTGGAAACTTAGCTACTTATGATATTACCACCGAACAACTATCTTTAAAATAGAATGTCTAATGTGTTACCAAAACGAGCTTAGAGTGATTTTGGTTGTAGCATATATCGACTTGAGATGATTATAATCTGGTTTGCACAAAGCAATCTCAATTTAACTAACTACTGACTAAGGCATCAAAAGTCCTCGTTACAATTTTTGTGTGCCACTATCATATAATTACACTAAACGTTGAACAACGCTAAGAAAGGAGCAGATGTGAGCTTAAGAAGCCAAGATCAGATAGTGAATAATAACATATCCTTAAAGGTTGAGAAGTAAATACAAGAGTCGGTCCACATGTCTTCTTTCCAAATATTTTCCGTATTCAAGAGTTGCATTTGAGCTTATGCATAACGTAGCAAAGTTTTTCCGCACCACAAACTAACTTGTGAATCGTAATAAAGAAGCAAGCTATATGAGAAAGAGAATTGCAAATTTCATATTTCAGAGTATCAAGCTTGCCATACCACAACTGAGCTGCTGTACATTTTCACTTGTCCAAGCTAGACGCTATAACTTCCTACATATCAGCATATTACGTGTCTATGTATAATACATGAACAGTGAGCAATAATCACCATTTGGAGATCCTCCAGCAAGTCTTAGCAGTGGTGTCAATATTTTTTAATTTAATTAATGATTAACTGATGTCTTGCAACATAAAAAATATTGGTTACTCAACACTTTCTCTAGAGTTGTTCCTTCATCAGGAACACAACTCATAGAGAGATGCATCATTACAGATTCTTATACTGCCCTAAATCATATACAACATCTTAAAGTACTTCCAACATACCCACAACTGCATATATTATCAGGTGTCAACATCTGATACACAATATCAATATCAGAAATTCAATCAAGCAGTCCCCAGGAAGTAACAAGATCCTGTTTTTGAAAGCAGGAACCAGATTTTTGGAGGAAATATACTTGCCTACCAAATTAGAGAATTCTTAACAAGCCCAAAAAGGTAGCAAACAACGGACTGACTTCACAGTCTACATCAATATGTTTCTTCAATACTTTCTATGTTCGGAAATAAGCTTCATAGGGGGGGAAAGGAGAACACGTTCTAAAAAATATCAACATAAGTGCAGGTATGATAAAGGACTACCCTCCTACAGTCACAAGACTAATATTCTGTAAAACCCAAGTAGCTAACTGAAGTCCAACACAATGAAAAACACACTCCTAGCACATTATGCTCAATCTTGAGTTGTTCTGAGTTTTCTCCACCAGCAGACGTTTGCAATTTTCCTGAAGGCATTTGATCGAGCACTTTAAGCGCATTAAAACAACCATTCTCACTGATGTTGTCGGAGACGCCAATCTGTGAGTATGGCATGCCGTGCAACACTGTGTTGACCTTCCCGGTCAGGGCCAACCTCGAGCAGGCCACACACCTGCACAACCTGCAGGGATGCGTGGTGCTGTTCTGGGCGCCGGCGAAGCCCGACCTACGACGCTGCTTCTGGTGGCGAGGGGAGAAGTCGGTTCGACCACTGGAGCAAGTAGCCGGATGAGGTGGCGCTTGTGGGCGGCCACGGGAGTAGGGACGTCGGCGAGCATTCTAGTCCATGCGGCCATCGCTGCGGCAGACCCCATTTTTTCGTCGGGAAGTCATTGAGGATGTTCATCGGTGGCTCCTCGCCATCGTGAGCACCGGAACAGGGCCGTAGAGGACATGTATCTTCCAACGCCACCGCTGACCTCCACGCCGTCTGTCGGCTAGGCCCCACCCGCTTCCACAGGGTCGCGGCCACCGTCCTCACATGCCTCCGCATTCCCCCTTGGATGCACGCATCTAGGGTTAGTGGCGGACCGCTGGAAGCTAGGAGATGCCACAGATGCTGATTTGCGGGGGTTCCGGAGTGCGGGCGACGTCATGCAACTCCGGAGGTGGAGGATCGAGTCCATGGGTGAAGAGCGCATCGACGGCGGCGCTCTGTTTTGGACCGAGGGGTTGACTCGGGAAAAAAAGAGCTTCTGATTCCATGTGGACTGCGGGTTGATTCTCATATTTTTCAGGGGGCTTTTTGCAAAATGACGCGACGTACGTCCTCACCTTAACTAATATTATATAGTAGAGATACATATATCTCTGCAGAGTCCGGGGTTAATAGAAGCTTCCAGTTTATAAAAAAGATACATGCATGAGAAAGAGTTTTCCTCTTTCCATTGGACAAAATAAAACTTTTATTTTTATCCCATTGGCTCATTAGTATAAAGATTGGATCTAGATTTTTTGATATTATTCCGATTCATCTAAAAAGAAAGATATACATATGCTAGCTCCTCGTTTGTATGGCCAGCACGCGCCTACTTTCCGGTGATGGAATCCAATCTCTGCAACTAGCTATTTGTAGATAGTGATCGAATGTTCTTAAAATAACTGTATATCTAGATCCTTTGCAAGAAATAATCTGCTATTTTTCTTCATACCCGACACTTTCTTCTATGAATATATTATGCTACAAAAATGACCACGAGGACATTTACAGTACACTCAAAACAGTACAATATGTCCCAGTGATTGAACCCATGTAATCACACGGGGAGTTGGTTGAACCTAAACACTAAGGGAGGAGGAGGAGGAGAAAATTGAAAAAAAGATGCAGAGCTAAATCATGAAGTGACCTGACCCGATGAACAGATAGAAAGGTAGATCCCCACATCCGGGGGACAGAAACGTTTGTTCCTTGGATCATCTCCGCATTCCTCTCGTATTGGCCTGCTGCCTCTCACAACCTTATTCCTCTTGTTTGGACTGGACATCTAACCGATCACCATATACAGGCATATATTCCCTTCTGCCGTTCGTCAGACAGATCATGGAACACTCCCTACCCCGGCTCCCTGCTGCCAGCACGCCTTCTTCTCATCTCATCTCACAAGCAGCGAGCCCACGAAAACAACCTCAGATCATAGGCCAAGTAGGTGATCCAATGGCGTCCCTGTCCATGAGCGCGCCGGCGGGGTGGACGCTGAAGGAGAGCAAGCTCTGTGAACAGGCGCTGGCCCTGTACGACGAGGACACGCCGGACCGCTGGCACAACGTCACCCGTGCCGTCGGCGGCGGGAAATCGGCCGACGACGTGAGACGCTACTACGAGCTGCTCGTCCACGACGTCGCGTGCATCCAGGCCGGAAACGTGCCCTTCCCCGCCTACCGTTCTCCCTGCCCGGGGCCAAACCACAACGCCGTCAGTGGACGCGCCACCGCTTCCCTCGCCGGCTACGAGGCCGACAGGTTCGTACCTATACGCCATAGTACTCTTTCGATCCGGCCGGCCGTGTTTCATTCTTAATCTAGTACCTAAGCTGGTAGTACAAAAATTGCTCGTGCGTGCAGGTTGAAACATTTGAAGATCTAGGTCGGTGGTACCCAGATGGATCGATTGAAGGAGCATGTGCATATCCATGGGCGATATGATATGATATGATGTGTTATATGCTTGGTGTCCATGTCAACGTCCGCATGCATGCAAGGGCTAGTCGACTGAACATATGCCTGCATGTCAATAATTAATAGTCTGATTAGTACAACTCCTAGCTGTAGTCTCCTTATTCCCATGTATGTATGTAAATTATTTCATTGTACAATCTTCATATTTGTCTGCACCCGTAAGTTGTAACCATATGTCAAAATTAATCAAGAGAAATTGGTGTTATACATATACGCACTACTCATACAAAATTATAAAAAGGGTGTGTCTCCATCTCAGTCAAACAAAAACTCCTCAGTCTTGCGCGATGAAACAAAAATTTACATGCACCCCTTCAACATGGTACATATGTGATGCGTTTGCACGGCTTCCACACCACCGGCAGCTGAAAATTATTTTAGTGATTCCATAAAAGACCGGGATACAATGGTTCGACTCTAAGTGGATCTTCTCGTCATCAAGCATGTACACATGCATGTGCTTATGAAATCTGAATTAAATAGCTGGGATAATGTTTGGAATACGAATATGAAGGTTCATAAAGCTGCATATTAGCAACGGAGTCATGTCAAGCTCGGGTGAAGAGGTGATTTGCCCCCTTTTCCCCTTTTGTGGCTGCTATGGTGGTGCCGAAGGAGAGGAACATGCGTTGATATTTTGCTTAGGATTTCAGTTCTGTAAGGTCGGTGTTTAAGTGCCTTGTCAACTAGGCGCAAGCGTCACGGAGCCGTGGTTTCAAACGACAACTACATCCTAGTCTTGATGTCAGAAAAACCATGCGAACATTTATTTTGAAACTCGTGAACATTTTTTTCACCATTAAATATTACTTTTGGAACTGTAAACATTATGTTTTTGAATCATGAACTCTATTTATAGTTTGGGAACATATTTCAAAAGATAAATGGGCATTCTCTTAACAAGTGAACATTTCTTAGAGCTTTAACCCTTTTTAGACCCGAGAACATTTTCAACTGACTTTCTATTTTAAATCCAACTCTTTTCTTACATGTGAACATTTTGTGTATTTTATTATTATTTGCAATCCTTATTAAACTTGCAATATATTATCCTTTAATTTATCAACTAATATATATTTTTTGAGGTAAATAAAAAATAAAACGTATCTGTCAATGAATCAGGCGGCCCCTAATCGAGCATCTTTCGGGCAGGCGGCGCGTAACAGTCCACTTTTTTTGTTTCGAGGGATCATCACAATCCACATTTGTTTTCAGTGAAATCACAATCCACATTTTGGTTTTGAGCTCAAATCACAGTCCACAAGAGCTACCGGATTGCACGCCCGTTCAAAATTTTAATGGGCCACTGTCTACATGGGCTTCGGCGTGGACCGTATCGCGTGAGCGAGGCCCAGGCCAACCTGCTTCTTCCGTCTCCTTCGCCAGCCGTCCCTGCTGCACTGATGCTCCCTCCGTCGACACCCTGCTGCTCACTCTCTCCATCGTCCTGCTGATCTCTTCGGAGCTCCGTAATTCCGCTTCCCACTCCCTTCCGCGGCTGCTAGGACGAGGCTATGAAGCTCGTACCTGTCCGAGTCCTCACCGCTTGCGAGATGGGCATGCATGTATGTATGTATGTATGTATGTATGTATGTATGTATGTATGTATGTATGTATGTATGTATGTATGTATGTATGTATGTATGTATGTACACAGTTTGGCAGGTACTTCTCCATGATCACCTGTTGAGTAGTTGGAAAATAATGTAACACTTACTACATAGTTTCTTGTATCATCAGCTTAGTAAATTTTTTGGTAATGGACCGAAGCAATTTCGCCCGTTCTTTCCTCATAGCCTGAAGCCCTGAACTTAGTATGATTTATGCAATATCCTCCAGGCACTGAATCATTTATATTTGTTGACGAAGAAAAAATGTTTAAGTAGTATATAACATAAAGATCCTATGGGAACGTCAGATCAATTAAATCTTAGCGCACCTTCAGTCAACCAAATCAAGGTAGTACAAGAATGGAAACATGGTAAAGGTGATATCAGTAGCACTTGACAAAAATATTTTCCATTAGTGCTTCTAAATGATTCTGCTTCTTCAAGCAATATCATTTGTTTCCATATACTACCTGGAGTTCTGCTCTTACAAACCTCGATGCGTATGAACCATATTTACACATCAAGTTTTTGGGTGTAACTTCCGTGTCAGTGTCAGGATACTATCTTATCTTGCAGGCTAGTTTTCTGAATTGTTGCAATGTTGCCTTTAGCCATGTACTGTTCGTACTCCCCTAGGAGAGTGTCTTTGCTACAATTGTCATTTGGTTGCCAATGCAACTGCAAAGGGAAAGATCAGACAGAGGATGGACTTCCCCTTTGCTTTGTCTGACGATGCATGCAGCCCTGCATTAGCATGACTATCAATCAAGCATATCGATCAACCACCTTACTTTGGGTTGAAATTAAAAAAACATGCTATTTTCGGCTACGGTTCAACCACATGGTCAGGCACTGTGGCACGACGGCCTTTCCCGTTCTGAACGTGTTCCGGCAGTGGGAGCTTAGCGAAGCATGCGGCCCACGGTGACCCGGGATTATCCTAAACATCAATCAAGTGTTATCTAGATTCTAGAGTCCTAGACTCCTAGTACCTGAATGCATTTATGCAACTACTTTGCATCGTTATACGCCCTGATCAGGGTGCATGATCAGGGTGCGTGCATGGGCGCGTTTTCTTTAATCCTACCTTTCGCTAGAATACGGTCACAGATAGACTATTTCTACTTGTGGAATCTGGATTTTGTTATGCAAAGATGTGTGGTTGTCTTTTATGTTATTACTTTTTTTAGCAACCGACAGTAGCACTGCATTTTTCAGATATATAGAGGGAAAAACCGCACTCTACAGAGATGGCATGTTTAGATTGTAGTGGTAACCATGCTGAAAATCAATTTAACGAAAAAAAAACTACTAGTCTGGCTCGGCCGGGATTGTTATTACGTACTAATTGCGAAGTTATCTAGCATTGTTGTCTGGTATGAATACTTGGAGACACATGATCAGGGGTTGAGGTATAGTGGCGCAAGCTAACAGGGCATGAGCTGTTAACCAATCTTTGGTCGCTGTATTACCTAGCTAACCTATTATTATGTACCCACGTTCTTGGTATACCACAGTGTTGCTGTTGATAAGAAGCATTTGCTCAGGAAGTAGTATGTCCATTTCTCAAAACAAAAAAAAAAGTACTCTTCTGATCATAATAGAGTGTCGAAACTGTACACAAATTCTGTTTATGATAAGTTCATTTCCAACGCCATTTTTTCTGAATCGAAGGGAGTGTATATATTATCGCTGTCCGTTCAGCAGCAAGGCAAAAGTGGAGTTTTTAATTTTGTTCCACTTGATCAGACACGCCGACACATGTCGCCACTGACCGCGTCCATCTTGATTCCTTGAAAGGAACAGTACCTCGATAGAGGTCGTCAATACTCAATAGCACTTGTCTGAAATGCAGATGGATACAAGAACGGCCGGAGCTGATAAGATTGATCACTCCCTAGCACCACCATATGATCAGTGACGGAGCCAGGAATTAAGACGAGAGGGGGCGAACAGTAAAAAGTGTGCCACCGACGTTTTTTTACAACACATATAATTCACAATTGTTTGGAAGCACAAGTAAGAACTGACTACAAAGAACAAAAAACGTACATATAAAATAGTGTTGCATTTTGATAAGATAGTACCGTTAAGTTGAATCCATGTTAGCAAGGTCAAAGTGTCGAGGAAGATGACCTCTACGATCATTGTAGAAATAGAAACGCAACATAATCTTCTTGCCATCAATTTTTGTAAATACCTCTACGGTCATTGTAGGATTGATCTCCGAACTCTAGGATCAGCAACGACATTTGCTACATCAAAGATTTCTGCAGCATTTGCTTTTGAGTATCCTACAACACAGAAATCGAAGATTGAGTATTTTGCTACAAGCATGTAACTTCATGAACAAGAACAATAACTTCTGTAGCATGATGTAATATAAAGTAGACGACAAAGATTGAGTATTTTGCTACAAGCCTATAGCAATCCCTGACAAAAATAGACACGAAATATGCAAAAGAGGGAAAATAGCATGCTCTTCCGTGCAGTTCGAGACGATGTTGCAGCTGCCGCTACCTGCGCTGCTTCTTCCTGTTCTTCCTCCAACTGATTCCACCTCTGCTCTTACCAATCCACGTCCTCCTCTCCGTGACTCCGTCCATCACAAGTGCCCAGCGGCAACATAGCTCGGGCCCGTGGAACAGTTGGGGATTGGCAGGGGGTTTGTGGAGTCAAGCAGAGAGGTCCTCCCTTGGAGGAGCCAAAGGTTGGGGATGGGAATCGAGCGGGAAGCAGCGCCGCGCTGGCGGATCGAGCAGGTAGTGGGGAGGAGCGGTGGATCAAACGGGGAGCGAGGTGCAGCGACGACGACGACGCGCGCGGAGGATCGAGCATGGTTGACGGGTTGGGCGGTTGCAGGGTGGAGAGCGAGATGCGGGGACGCCGGGGAGAGCGAGATGCTCACGGGGGTCGAAGCGGTACGTTTTCTTTCTATAAATATAGTTACAAATCTGGATACGCATACGTATAGATAAAAAAACTGCCGGAGCGGAGGGGGGCGGCCGCCCCACCTCGCCCCCTGGTGGCGCCGCCCCTGCATATGATGGGGCTAAATCCCAACCACAATTGCACTAGCGTACTGTACAATCATCATCCTCTGGAAAAAATTCAGATGATTAGAAATGCCTCCTAAACTTTCGAAGATGGTAAAGTATCCCTTTGTCAGTCGAGCTACGGAGCCAGGGACCTCCGGCAGAAAATACTAAGCAGCTCCGTAAAATATCCCGCCGCTTAATTTGTACCGGCCAACCAAACGGGGCCTAACTGGATGTTTTCATCCAACTTTTTGTGAAAGTGAATCCATGGGATCAGTGGAAGGAGTGGCTAGGTAACATCATTATTCTTCTTCACAAGAGAGGTATATTCAAGGTGATTAACATCATGCCATAACTTTTTTTTGACAATCAATATCACGATGTATTTATAGTAGCGAATGGTATACATGATTGAGTACATCGATTAAAAAATAAAAATCTAAAAGAAGCAATCAAAACCTTCGAGATTTTCAAACTCTTTTGCTTTTTCCGTAACACAATGTTATACTTTTCTAAACGGAACCGTAAAAACATGACTTTGATATTAAACCACAAGCATTAAAAGACCAACGAGAGTTTATCCATAATTTTAATTCACGGTGTCAAGACTACGTGCACATACGCGTTCATTAAATTAATCAACCAACATCGGCAATAGTACCAACACCATCATTTTAAGAAAAAATAACCGAACAACATGGTCGATATCGCTGGCTGACGGTCAAGAGATCACCATTGTTGAGATTGTTCTACAACATCATATCATATCCCAACGCTTATAAAAGTTGTTTAAACTTATACAGATACGTAACATGTATACTTATCAACTCACTTTATCTGTAATTTTTAAAATATAAAACACCATTTATTATTATCATTTTAAATATCAGGATCACCGTAGCTCGGGAGCCCAAAAAAATCATGTTTCGTATATATGTTCCCTATTTATTTGCAAAGTAGAACAAACAAACAAAAATCTAGTTGGGATTCGTCTTGAAGCAACAAGAACACAAAACCCGGTGAAACTAACAACTGCATCATCTCCAACCCCTTTCTTGGACTGCATTCATCACTACATCCTTATCCGTCTCTCCTCACCATCCCTTGCAGTTGCAGGCAGCATGGGCCTCACTGTTCCGTGGCCATCAAGTGAAATGAAATCCTTGTATTGTCTCTTAACTTGTGCAAGGTGGTAGGGGTAGATGGGTCATGACTCATGAACCATGTGTGAGCGGCCGGCAATGTCCAAAGACTCTTCAATGCTTCAATCTCAAACTCCCGCAATCTAGGGAGAGGATCATGCGTGTTTGTAGAAGAAATTGACTCCTTAACTATCTTGATCGCAGTAATGTGATGGGATACATTTTTTACTTCTTTAGCAATGTCTCACAGTGAAATCCTAGCCACCAAAACAGATAATCTGTTGAGCAAGACAACAACACATTTCCGGTTTGAGTCTAGTGAATCGTGAGCCGAAGAAGAAGACGATGAAGAACTAAAAAGAGCCGGGACAAAGATCAGAGAAGCTCCATTCCCTTCCCGGCTTGTCTAATTAGCTTCTCAATCCTCCTGTCGCTCTTGGGAACGCTGCTCCTGCCTCCTGTTGTGGTGGTGGTGCTTGTTGTTGTGCATCCAGACCTTGAAGACCTGCCGCCGCACGCCGGCGAGCGCGCAGTGGTGATCCACCAGGGCGTCGTCCTGCCTCTGCATCCGCCACCCCACCCGCTCCGCCAGCGCCAGCATCTGCTCCTTCTGCTCCGCCGTGAACCGCGTCCGGAACCGCTTCTGTCCCTGCCGCTGCGCCGGCGCCGACGTCGAGGGCGGGCCGGGGCCGCGCTCCTCGCTGGACGACTCGGTCGCCGTGCCGCCGCTCGGTGTGTGCTGTCGCTGCTGCTGCTGGTGATGGTACAGGAAGGGCGGCGGCGCGTGCGGGTGGCTGGCGGCGTAGGGCGGCGGCGGCGGCATGTGCAGCGGCACGCGCGGCGTCGTCAGCACTGGTGCTGGGAAGCGGTGGTGCTGCTGATGATGATGCTGCCCGTCGTCCACGCGGTGGAAGCTGCGGTGGCACCCGCAGGCGGCACACCGGAGCGCGTGCGCGGCGTCGTCCCCGGGCATGAACTCCCCGCATCCGTCCACGACGTGCCCGCCCAGCGCCGCCGCGTGGTTGCGCAGACACTCCTGGTACCTCCCCACCTGTGCGCCCGCCCCGTTCCCGGAGGAGGAGGAGGCGTCGTGCGGTGCAGAGCCGACGCCCAGCTCGCCGGGGTGCTCCTCCTGCCCACTGAACGCCATCACCGCAATATCTGGCACGGCCGGCAGGTGGACCGTTGACGGGCCTGCCCAGCTGTCGTCGCTGCAGCAGCAGCAGCAGCAAGGCGCGGGTGCGGCTAGCTCCTTGGCACTTTCTGGTTTTTGTAGGCTTGTAGGTGCGGTAATGGTGGGGGACACTGGCCTGTTCGGGAATGGCACTTTTGTTTCCGGCCGGCGCGACGGACGGAGGTGGTCATGGTGGAGTGACCGACAGCCATGCGGCCCGGCTCCAGCTCCAGCACCCCAATTTCCTTTTTCAGTTTTGCTAACAGAAGATTTCTTCAAGGAACGGTCGATTTCTAGTGACTTCAGTTTTGTCGACATCTGCAATTCGAGGAGGTTCATACTCACACATTGCTCCCCCTCCTCTCCCCTCCCTCAACCGTTGACCTATGTCGTCCATCCGTTCCGGTCGCCCCCGCCGGTACAAGGACTAAACGCCGTGGGAGTCTGCAAAAGGAGTGACGTGCCCGCGGCTGCTGCCGGCATTGACTGTGGTAGCGGCGAGTCTCGTTCCCAAAGGGGGTGGGGACCTCCGACTGCTCTTCTCTTCTGCAACATAGCTTAGGTATCAGATGTGGTGGCACGTTGATGTCGACACCTTTGGGTGTCGAGTACCTTAGTGGAGGCATCGTTCCTGAGAGCGGCACTACGTCTTCCTAGCTTGCGTGACTCTAGGGAAACCCTATATCCTAGTTCGTTTGTTGTACATGTTTTTACGAGTGTATGACAAATAAATGAAATAAAAGGTGCGGTAACCCATTGCGAGATAAACATACACCTACACATTGTTCGAAATGGTTATTGATTTGTGGTTGTTGTGGACAAATGCGGCGAAAGTTGATACCTTGTGCATTCACTGCCGCCTGTTTAATTTGTTGTGGACTCACTAGCCAAACTCCCCCCGATGGGAATGTGAAATGTGATCTTAGAGCACGGTGTCAATACTGAGATAAGTTCCATTTATGCGTTTGGTATCTAATGAGAATTTGGACGTCTAGAAAGGTCAACTTTTAGCCTCCCCACGTAGGATAATTATTTTGTTGGAGGATAAGTAAAGATGAGACAGAATGGATAAATGCCATATCAAACCACTCATTCACTAAAACAAAACAAGAACTCTATAGTATTCCTTAAATTATTTGTATGTCCTTTAATAGGTTTTGACAAATCTGCTTCATAAGAGATGCATAAGAGTTAGTGAAGCTTTCATACAACCTTCAAAAGATGAGCTGCATTTTTTTACAAAAATCAAGGTCAAATTAAGTCAAACTTTACATTACTTAAATTCGATAGTATTATATTAAGTGCAGCATAGTATTATATAATTCGATTAAGTGCAGCATAGTATTACATACTCCCAAAAATAGGTGTCTCAAATTTATCATAAATAAACCATGTCTAGATATATCTTCTTTTAAACAAACTTTTTTTTTGGAGAACTTCTTTTAAACAAACTTGAGACACTCATTTATGGACGGAGGGAGTAATTCGATAGCTTTTCCTAAAAATTAAGTCAAACTTTACATTACTTAAATTTTCAAAAACTTCACCTCACACTAACCTCAACGCAACACAGTTTCAGAGAGGTTACATACTACTGTACTACGTGACAACATTAAAGCACGGCCGTCAAAGAAACGATCTCGTGGGAAGCCGGCGACTTCCGCTCCCGAAGGCTGTGGCCATGGCCGGCACCCCGCTCTCCCCTGTCACCCAGCTCGCAGCACATCTATCCTCCATTGCCCCCTCTTCGTCGCCTGCCCCATGCACGGACCCCTCACCATCACCGTCGTCGTACAGTGCCTCGAAAACCACCTGAAACTTCCCGGCGACCATCTTCTCCCTCGCCGCCCCACGGCGCACCTTCCCCGATGTCGTCTTCGGCACCGCGCCGCTCTGGACCAGCACCACCCGCCCAACCCTCACAACTTCGGCCTCCCACACGGCTCGCCTTATGCGGTCGCAGAGCCTTCTGTGATCACCGGGACCTCCCCCACCGCCCTTCTGCAGCTCCGCGACCACGCACATTTGCTCGGGTGACGCTATCGCCGGCGCGGTGAAAGCGGCGATGCAGCCGCCTCTCAGGCGGTCCGGCGCGCTGCCGAATGCTGCCGTCTCGATGTAGTGCGCGTGCACGCGGCGCGCTTCGCCGTACTTCCGTGACACGACGTCGACAACGTCGACGCTCCGGCCAACAATGTACAGGTACCGTTCTGCTCCCATGACCACGCCGCGGTCGCCCGTACGCACGAAGCACGACGGCCCGACCATCCCCGGCACCCTCGCGCAGAACGTATGGCGGCTCGCGGACGGGTGCCCGAGGTACCCTGACGCGTTGCTCGGCGACGACACCCACACCTCCCCCTCGACGCCGTCCGCCACCGGCTCGCCGCTCTCCTCGTTCACCACGGCGATCTCGATCTCCGGCGCCTCACGGGGAGCCACGGACGACGAGGACAACCTCGCCGACGGCAGGAGCTTCTTGTACGACGGGAGGTCGCCCGCGCGTTTGCTGCTGGTGCTCCGCCACGCGGTGGACACGAACGTGCAGTTCTCGGCGAGGCCGTACGATGGCGAGACGCACTCCGCGCGCAGCCCGTCGCGGCTGAACTCCGCCAGGAACTCGTCCACGCACGCCCTGTAAATTGGCTCGTTTATCAGGATCAGGTTCCGCAGGCTGCCGAGCTGTACCGGTCGCTGTCTTCCGTGCGCCGACACTGAGCGCCGGCCGCCTCGTTTAAGAACTAGCGGCAGCGCGAACGACGGCACAGGCGTGCACGTCGCCCTGAACTCGGAGATGAGCTCTAGCCAGAGGCGCGGGCGCCGGAGGAATGCGTCCGGGGAGGCGAGCACGCAGGTGGCGCCGGAAACGACGGTGAGGAGTAGGAACATGAGGCCGCAGTCGTGGTACTGCGGCAGCCACGACACGATCACGCTGGCGGGGCCCAGGTCGTAGGCCCTCCTCGCGGCCCGTACGTTGTGCGCCGCTGAACCGGCGGTGACCACCACGGGCTTCGGGACGCCCGTCGCGCCGGACGTGTACTGGATCAGGTAGGCGTCGTCCGGTCCGCAGCCCCTGTGTCCCGCCATGGCGACCGGCGCACAAACTTCTACGCCTTCCTCGAGCTCCTCAACGGACAGCCAGCGCAGGTCGGTCAGCACGACGGCGATCCTGCCTGCCGCTCCGGCGACAGCGTCCACGTACCTCGCGTCAGCTACGGCGGCGGTCGGCCTGGTCTGCGACACGGCGCGCAGAAGGTGCGCGTGCGCCGGTCCGGGCCTGGACGGGTCCGGCGGTATGATGGGCACCGCCGTGAGCCCCGCTCGCTGGCACGCGAAGAGTAGCTTGACGAGGCGTAGCCCCGGCGAGGCCAGGACGAGCACGGTGTCGCCTCGCCGTACCGTGCGGAGGAGCCCCGACGCCATGCGCTCCACCGCGGCGTCGAGCTGGGAGTACGTCAGTGCACTGTACGACATGGCGCCGGATACAGTGTCGTCGTCGTCGGCCCAGACGAATGCCGGCTTGGCGCCGAACGCCGGCAGCCTTGCCCACACGGGCAGGTACCGGTGCACCACCGGCTGGTCCGGGTAGCACGGGTCGTAGTTCTCGGTGGCCATGCCCGCCCGTGCTGCTACTGCTAGCTAAAACTTGAATCTCTCTGCACTCTTCAGTGTCACTACTCATGCAGCTCGGCGATTCAATTTATAGTGCCATTGCAGCACGATCATCAGCTCGTGTTTGTCGATGATCTTTGGCACAGGCGAGACCAAGGTCCTTGTTGTCACCTCCTTGGGTGCGTCCCGGCAATGGCGGATATCTGAGAGCATATGCCGTGGTAGCTGCTTATTTTTGCCGCGCTTAACAGACTCCTGATCGAGACCTGCACCGATCCGACTCATCAGTGAGAAGGGGAGTGATGTCAATCCCCGTTTCATCTACAATATTATGTAGCATTTCGTTGATGCCGAGGAAAATGCAGAATGGACCCGGGGAATTTGGTATCTGCACGGGTATATTCAGGCAATCACAGTCGCAGAAACGCATTCTTTTTCCAGTTTATTCACCCTCTGGCAGTCACACAAGTGTATTTTATTGGGAAGAGGAAGGAGGCATATCGTGGCCGGCCGATCGAGCTCACCTGAGATCGAGCGGAGCAAGGTGGTGGATCAATGCAAGCATTGCTGCAGCTGAAAAATGAAGGATTCTGTTCTGTCCTCTAACCGCTGTGAACGTCAAAGAGGAGTGGTTTTACAAAAGCACAGCAACTTGGAGCCATTCCTGTAGGTTCTTGCACAAAATCTGTTACTCCGTATGTGAATTGTTCTTCATAATATCAGGAGGGGCCTTTCTTCCTCCCGTATTACTGTTAACTGTCAGAGTGCAGCTCATAGTATTACTGTTAGCTGTTGAACACTTCACATCATAGATTGACTCCATGATAAAACCTGGTAGTAGCTTCCAAAATTTAGTGTGTCAACACAGTAGAGAAAGCTGAACTAATCATGATCTGCACAAAGTTACACTTAACAAAAATGAAGTAGTCAAAACCTGCACAAAGTTACACTTTGTTAAAGTGCACTCTGAAGCCCCGGGAAATAATTTGCAGATATAGTCAACAGCATAAAATCCCAAGAGAAATGTTTCACCGTTTGCAGGGCGTTATTCTGCAAGCACTTCTGAGCGATCTTTCCAACAAGTACCAAAAAATATGCAATCCATCACAAACCACATCTTCCATCAGGACAACTATGCTTTCTTGGTATTATGATACAGCACACTTGAAATTATGAATTGGTAGATGCAGTTTATAACCAGTTAAACTCCAAATGCAAATCATATGGCATTGTCCAACTAACGGTAACTCACATGGTCCAAGGTTTCTTTCACAACTGATTCAACCAATGTTCTGTTTCTCATATCAAAGCATTTAAAGGCATCGTTTCACCAAGTGATTCAATGAGGACATAATTTGTTAGCTCAACAAAAGGTTGTAAATTCTTCAATGAGCAATGTTAAAATTTTGCAAACTGATAAGATTTCTATCACCAAGAAATCAACATGGAGATACAGGTAACATGCCCTTAGAACAGGCTCTTAAGTCTTAAGTTTGTCATATGCTCTAATGAGTTATTACTACAGGCACACTGCAATTTCCGATGTGTAGACTCTTCAACACCAGCAATGGGTTTAGTCATGGTCTAAAGAATGACTAACATTGAGACTATTAACAGAACAAGCAACATAAAGCCAACTGATTGAGACCCTTTAATACTATGAATGGTTGACAAAATTGCTATCCTTCTTGTTTCAATTCTTTCCTTCTACTATCTAAGAATGCACTTCTAAGCTGATCTGGAAACATTCTACAAATATATCTTTGGCGTTTGGAAAAGACAGATATTCTGTACCTCTGAATGACCATTCCAACTAATAATATGCAATCATCGTCCCTCACAAGCCACATCTTCATTCCTCAAGGAACAAACCACATCTTCCATCAGCACAAATCTTCTCTTGGTTTTATATACTCCCTCCGTCACAAAATAAGTGTCTCAAGTCTCTCAAAAAGTAGATGTATCTAGACATGGGCATGTCTAGATACATCTACTTTTTGAGAGACTTGAGACACTTATTTTGTGACGGAGGGAGTACTTTTATATTGAACCACTTACTGCAGTATGATAGCATTAAGCATATAGATATCAGTACTACTACAGTATTAATGGTGAATGGTTGGTGATTTGAGCGTATGGAGGTATCATGCAGGAAACTCGGATACATCAGGGTATAATGGTCTATGTTCTCAGGTCAGTGACATATGAACAGCGAAGATCTACCAAGTTACTATTGTCACCATCAACTATGGTTTTCAAATATTATAGTACATGTGACTGTAAAGCAACTGGTTCATGTCATTCTTCATTGAAAACTTAAGTACTGTATTTAGTAAATGTGTATTTGGGAGACTGCCATGTTTATCATAACTGAAAATTTTCAGACAACCATTCTGTATTGATTCAACAGATATTTCTGTCAAGATGCTCAACAGTTTATCAGACAACTGATTCATCAATGAGAAGTATGGCATTGTCCAAACTAATCATAGCCACAATGTCACAGGTTTATTTGGCAACTGATTCAACTAAACTGTGGCTAATGTTCTGTTCCTCATATCAATGCTAGCAAATGATGCTACACAATTTATGGTCTCCAAATACAAACATAACTCCTCCAAGTGGTTCAACGAAAACAGATTTCTTTTTAGCTCAACAAAAAGTATGTGCCTCCTTCCGATTGGAATATTAAAATTATGCAAACAACTGATAACATTTTTATTACCAAGTAATCAACATGGGGATACAAGTAACGATGCCCTTCGAAGAGAACAGGCTTCTTATGTTTGTCATGCTCTATATGAATTATTACAGATAAACTACAAGCATGCCGGTGTGTGGACTCTTCAATACAAAACAAATCGTTTTTACAAGGACTAAAGAAAGAACGACTAACATCCAGTCTCTCTTAACAGAATGAAGAGACACAAAGCCAACTGACTAGATCATCATTTCCGGTGTTGAACTCCTCGAATGATGATACCGAGCGGATTCAGACTGCAACCGTCCATCTAAAACAAAGGGAACTGATGAGCAGGAGCGAGTGATACCAATTGATGAATTCAGCCCAATCCTGGGAGCATCTGAACGGGATCGATCATTTGGATGGGAGATGGTTGGTCCTGGTGCTGGTACTGATGTTGTTGCTGCTGCTGCTGCAGCAGCTGCTGCTGCTGCTGTTGGAGAAGGAAGTCGTCACCGGGCGAGGGCAGTGCAGGTGGCATGACAGGCATGGTGGTGGGCATGGGTGCGGTGTTCTTGGCCTCGATGAGGCGCCACATGTACCAGGCGGCGACGGAGCGGTAGGGGCGCCACTGCTCACAGAGGCTCTCCATCTGCGAGGGTCGCGGCACGTCCTCCAGCCCGTATAGCATCTGCACGCCCTTGCGCACGCCGAGGTCGGCGGTGGGTAGCACGTCGGGGCGCGCGAGGGAGAAGATCATGAACATGTGGACGCTCCAGTTGCCGATGCCGCTGACCATGGTGAGCATGGCGGCGAGGGAGCGGTCGTCCATGGCGACGATGGAGGCGTCGGAGAGGATGCCCGTGGCGTACTTGCGGGCGAGGTCGTGGAGGTAGGAGGCCTTGCGCGGGGAGACCCCGATGTGGCGGAGCTGGTCGGCGGTGAGCGCGAGCACGGCGTCGGGGAGCACGCCCGGCTCGCCGCCGAGGAGCGCGAGGAAGCGGGAGTAGACGGAGGCGGCGGCCTTGAAGGCGAGCTGCTGGTAGAGGATGGATCGGACGAGGGAGTGGAAGGGGCGGTGCGGGCAGTGGAAGGCCGGCGGGTCGTGCGAGTCGATGACGGCGGCCAGGGACGGGTCGGCGGCCCGCAGGTGCCGGATGGCCGCGGCCACCTCGCCATCGGCCGACAGGGGCCGGCCACGGGCGTAGAGCGCGAGGCGGGGCTTCTTGGGCGCGCTGGAGCCGCCGGACGAGCGGTGATTCTTCTTGGGGCGGGTGGTGACGGCGCGGGAGGTGGATGCGGAGACGGCGGGCGTGGTGGCGGCGGCGGCGGTCGACGGGGAGACGGGGTGTGGGTGGGGATGGGGCTGGGGCTGGGAGAGGGATTGCTCGCCCATGGAGGAAGAGGAGAAAGATGGGTTCTTTGACTTGGGTTGGGATTGGGGGTCGAGGGCGTTTGTGGTATTTCGGACCTGCAACTTAAGGTGGGGCTGGCCAACGCCATGGATCTGATCTGAAGAAGTGTCTAGACGTGTCCAATATGGAATTGTTGGATCTCTCTTTTCGAAATTAAATGTTGTGCTTTTCTATCTCTTATTATTTCTTCGAAACTAAACATGGATGGCAATAGTATAGAAGAAGTTCACATTTCCTATTTATCAGCTATCTGTTTTTCCAATTGGGCAACAGACATATCTCTGACCGTTCATTCTCCCCGCCCCGAATCTTGAAACGAGCTGTCGCGAGCTATCCGTTCCCCCGGTTTTTTTTCCTTCAGTCCGGTTTATTTTTTATTCCGACCGGTTAATTGTTTTTTGAAATCCGTGCCAGAGTTCGGTGCCGCCTGCCGCGAGCTATGTCCTCATTTCAGGAGGTATCGAGCTCTCTTCATTTTGGAGGTGTCACGCTCAGATCTGGGAGGAGGTGACGGGGGTAGGTGAGGAGGGTGGTGGTGGTGGGGGCAATCTCCAGTGATAGCCGGCCGTCCAGCTCCTCCGCGCGCCAACTCGCTGCTCCTCGACGTCAGCTCCTTGCTCCCCCGAGTCGAATCGAAGTGGGCGGCAAGTGGAGTCGATGGGTACCGGAGGCGGTCGTTTCTCGAGGGTTCCCCCAGGCGGAGCCGGCTCGGAGCGGCGGCGCCGTCGCAGCAGGTGCGTGTTCGCGCGAGTGCGCTAGTCTGGTCCGTGTTTGCTAGCTCCATGTGCTTTGTTCCTGTGCGATGAATTCTTCGTCCCGCTTGGTGATTGTCGGGATTCAGTGACATCATTAGCTCCAAGTGCTTGTTCCTGTGCGTGTTTGTCTCATTTTTTGATCACAGCGGGTGATTCAATCCCGTCCTAGGTGTATATATCTAGTGATTTTTTTGATTTGCCTGCCCGAACCATCTATGTACTGTACGAATCATTTTGTCCCCGCTAGGTGAATATCGTTCAATTGATTCAGTTGAATCATTCATTTATCACAGCGGGGTGCTGCAATCCTGACTAGGAGTAAATATCTAGTGATTTTATGAGTTGTAGCTTCTCAATACATCACAGTATCATTAGTCGACCAACCCTTTTTGGTTGGTCCCTTTTTTCTAGTGTAAAACATGGAGGTGGCTGTTTTGCTTGTTGCCTGTGCCTGACGAACTCTGTACTGTACCCTCTGAATTTACCATGTCAACGTATAATGGTGTCAGTAGACAACCTTCAGTTTTTGCTATGTGTTTTTTCTGGGCTGATAGGTTTGTATGATAACCTTATTTGTTAATTGAATTAGAACATGGTTGATTCCCCTTTTGTTGTTTTTGTAGTAGGTCAGTGCTTAGCACGCCCTCATTTATCACTTTTTTGTGTGCAGGAAAGTATGCTCTCACGCTCATTGGGGCGATGTCTCTGACGCTGCATCTACTGGTTGTGATAGCTGCGGAGGAACGACCTCTTCTTCTAGTGATGATGTAATTTTTTTCATTTATTTTAGCATCCATAATTTAGTTGATTGGGAGGGGGCTTTCGGTTCTCTTTTTTCTTCAAATGTACATACATAGTTGATTAGTGGGGGCTTCTGTGTTTATTTTTGTTTATACAGGGTATTGTGAATGCAAAAAGGAAGAGAGCTTTAAACGATGCTATTTTTGATCTTTTCAGTAAGAAGGTATGTTGCATCTTTGCTAACTTTTTGTTTTGTGATTTTGCGATATGTTATGTGTTATGTTGTATACAACTACCCATGGTGTGCATTTCGCGTTTTCATTTTTATTCTTTGCTTGTTGTTTCAGGCCATCAGTAGCTTGAAGAGGGATCTGTCCAGACTTTGTAGCGATTCTGAATTGTTTAGAGAGGTGCTACTGTTAGTTTCATTATTTTTTTATCTATCTATTTTTGTTTTTCTACATGTATGTTTGTGGTAGTGGGGGGCTCATGTAGTATGCATTTTCTATTGTTTTTTCTGCGCAGAACAAAAGATCAAAAGTTCTTGTAGCTGGGAAGGATTCATATTCAGCGTACCATGCTAAGTACTTCTTTGATGTTCTGAGCCGGCTCACATTGGAGCAGAAGGAAATCATTCAGAAATTTGGTTTCGGGTGTCTACTTTCTTTACGTCAAACATATATGCCTTCTTCTTTTATCCGCTGGCTTGCTCTGAGTGTCGATACATTCTGCCACGAAATCGTTGTGGGCGAGAAAACAATTCGGTTTCCAAAAGACGCTTATCATTTTGTTCTGGGTTTGCCGAATTCTGGTTCTTGTTTGATTGAAGACAGTGTTGGTGGTTTGCAGTTCATTTTGTCTCTGTTCAACTTGTCGGATACTCCTCACATCACGTTTTTCGGGAATAAGTTGAAATCTGAAGACCCACTGACTGACAAGCAAGTCTTCGCGTGTTTTATGCAAATTGCTCTCTCTTGTTTCATTTGCCCGTCCAAGAGTGGTACTCTAGACACTAAGTATATTGGGCAGCTGGGTGATCCTGAACGTGCTAGGCGGTTCGATCTTTGCAAGCTAGCCCATACCCACACGATGGTTGGTGTGTCCAAAACAGTGAAGTATATTCAATCGAAAGGAAGGAAACCTAAAGTTTTTGATTTCTGTTCTTATGGTCTAGCGGTATGTTTTTGCTCAATGAACTATTCTTTGTGTTATATTTTTTTTTGGCATTGGTGAATGTCCTCTTACCCCGCTGCATTATTTCCCTTTTTGTTTGTTTTGTTTCGTAGGTGTATTACTTAGACTGTCTTGACTTTGGGGTGCATGTTGTTGGTTCTGGACTGCCAAGGTCAGCCTCCTGGTCCGGTAATATGGTTAAGATTTATTCAGACCTAGATCGCAAAGGTAGAAGAGGATATGGCCGCAGGAGGATGAGAAAAGATCTTGGTGGTTGCTATTTACATGTGTGTTGCTTATTTCTCTCATTTTTCGATTTCTTTGTTTGAGCTAGAGTTTTTTATTTTCCCCCTGAATGTTTTGATGATGCTTTTTTCTCTGACTATTTGTCTACAGGTTGCCCCTTCTCTGAACAAATGTTGTGCTCATTGTGGTTCACGCGATGAGCTTATGTCTGTACGGTTAAAGGAATCTACACGCGAGAAATTTTGCTCAGTGGTACCAGAAAAGGTTTGCATATTTTCTCCCTAGCATTGTTTTATTTTCCATTTTCTCTATTCCGAACTTCATACTGTTTTCTTCTCTCTTCAGACTATTTTTGTTCAACACAGCTTTTACGTTTATATTTTTTTGGTGGTTTTTTTCTGCAGGTTATAGATGGTATTTTTGACACCATTCATCGTTTCTATTCATCTTCTACGGTCAACAGCAATAATCCAGGCGTTTTGGGACACAATGTCATCAAACTTTTAGCAGAACGCGATTGTTTCCATAGCAACATTGACGTTCAGAAACACCATGTCCACTCAAGCTTTGCAAAACTGTCAGTGTCTCCAACAGCAGAAACTCCAGCAAACACTACCAAGTTGATTAGCGATAAGAGGTTTAGCATTTCAGGTAGGGGTTTTGTTATGTGTGTTTTTTCTTTGTGTTTTCATTTTTTTTAATTTTTCAGTATGCTCATCGTTTCTCCTTCTTTTTCTGCGGTTTCTTGATATACTTTTTTCTTCTTTTTGTACAGCACCAGGTGTACTCCCATTAAATAAGGTAAAATCAAGGCTTACTGTTGAAGTACCTGATGGCTATCATGCAAACGGTACAGGCGAAGCTCATATGAAATCACCTATCGGCCGTATCTTGTATACACCGTCATCTGTGGGCAAGGTTAGTGCGAAAGGCACGATGTCATTTTACGCCCTTGTTTATGTGTGGGAAAGATTTTTTTTGGTGTTTCAATTCATGAAAATGCACTTTACATCCTTTTCTCATTGTGTTTATTTTTCTGTTTTTTGGCAGGATGCCAGGAAAGCGGCCATGAGCAATCTAGGTTTCAATGGTGTTTTGAATTCTCATGATGGAAGCATGGATACTCCTATACCGGTTGGGGATACCACACCAAAATCCATTGTGGTATTATGTTTTTCACTATTTATTCTCTTTTACTCTTTTTACTAAGTCTCTGCATTTGCCAAGTGTTAATTTTTGCATTTCGACTGTTTTTTCAGGCTGAGAAGTCCCCTGATGTATTAATCACAGGTACTTCAAGTCTCAAGCAACGTCAGGATAAGCTTGCAAAGGATAATGATGCAATGTACAACAAAGCCATTGAAGGGAACAACGCACCCCGTGCTTACATTGCTCGAAAGCCTAAGCCTGCACCCACATCACACATTCAGCCAGCTGTCATTCATGTGTTAGACGACCAGCAAGGAGGTGTCGCGAGTATTCAGAATCCAACAACTGTTCCAACCTCTTCTAACAGTCTTATCATCCTTCAGCCGAAGAATAATCTGGCATTACCTTTAAAGCAAAACCCCAGGTTTCCTGTCAGTGACGAAGAAATCATGCACTATTGCGCCATGGTTGATATCGCATACACGGAGATAATTCAGAAGTATGTTTTTCAGCCTTTTTGCCTTTTGTGCCCATGTTTTACATCTACACCTATCAGTTATCTTTTATGTTTGCATTTATTAATTGTTTTTTCTTTTTGTGCTGTTATTTTCGTAGGGATTATGCTATCCAGTACTACGGAGTGCATTGTAATTGGATTTCCCTCGGGCAGTCGCTTATGCCCAACGGTCACATCGACACCTTTTTGATCCCATGCTTCTGCCGCAAATTATTTGAAGATTGTCACCCTAGGAAGTCTGGGCGACATTATTTCTTCTCATACATTGGTGTATGTTGTTTCCTTTTTTCATTTTTTTTTTGAAATGTGGTTTCTTTGTCCTTTTTTGTATGTTCGGATACAAGCAACTTCTATTTATAGTTTCCTTTTTGATTTTTTGCTTTCATTTTTCAGGAAAGCATTCTCCAATACAATACAAACAACGATGTTGGTGCTCTTGTGCGCAGAACATTTCTCGGAGCCGCTACTGCCAGCAAGGGGGGTAGGCTTGCTAGCTCTGATAGAGTAAGTTGTTGTTTTGGGGAGTTTTCTCGTCTGTGCCATGCTTTTTTTCTATAGTGTGTCGATTTTATTTTTTTCATCATTTTTTTTTGTAGCTATTCTTCCCTATATGCCATGAAGATCACTGGTTCAATTTTTGTGTTGATTTCAAGTGCAAGCTGTTTGTTTTTCTTGATTCGAATTACAGTCCAGAGTCAGATTATCAACGTTCAGTACAGGGCTGTCTCGTAAGTTCATATAGATATTTCTATGTTTTTTTTTTGTGCACGTAAACCCGTTTGATGCTCACTATCTTTTTCTTCATTGTGTTTATCAAGGCACACCTTTTCTGTCTAACCATGCACTTTAATTTTCTCAGATTAACAACTTTGTTGCTCTATGGCATGAAATTTTCCCAAGAATCGATCCTGGGTTCAGCAGCTTTGTTTTGCGCAATGGCCAAATCCCGAAGCAAGACAACCCGTAAATGATTTGCAACCTTACTTTGTTGTTATCCCTTTTTTATATTTGTGTCATGTTTTATTTATTTTTCTTGCCATGCTATAATACATACAGGCATGATTGCGGCGTGATGTCAATGATGGCCATGGAGTTTTATGATCCAGCGGAAGATCTTATGCTTTTTTCAGCATTGTTGATGTCCCTCACATTCGCATCCGATACGCTAACCGTCTTTTCTTCCACCACAACAACATAACAGATCCCAGCCTGGTCACCAATCATTATGACAAGGCATGCTCATTTTTTATTTATGTTTTTTAGTGTAGAACTCCACTTATACAATTTCCGTGTGAAACCCTTTTTCGCTCCCCTTTTTTTATACAGGAAGCTTTTATGCGCCGGCTTGACCGAGCAGGGAAAGCAGTTTGAAGTAAATTCATCAAACAGTGAGGTTTTTAGTTATTCTCATTTTCAGTCTTCGATTCTTAGTCTTCAGTCACCATGTCCAGCTTCTCAATGTGTCTCATAGTTTCATTTTTAGTTAGAGTCAGTCAATGTTCAGTTTTATTGTTCATTCTCTGTGTTGTTCATTGTCTTAGTTTTTCATTTTTCATTGTCCCAGTTTGCCTCAGTGTTGAGTCTCAGTTTTATTGTTCAGTTTCAGTCTTAAGTTCCAGTTTTAGTGTTCTTAATCAATGTTGTTCAGTGACTTAGTTATTCATTGATCATTAGTTTCAGTGATAGTTACAGTCAATGTTCAGTTTCATTGTTCAGTCTCTGTGTTGTTCATTGTCTTAGTTTTAAAATTTTCATTGTCTCAGTTTGCCTCAGTGTTCAGTCTCAGTTTCATTGTTCAGTTTCAGTCTTAAGTTCCAGTTTCAGTGTTCTTAATCAGTGTTGTTCAGTGACTTAGTTATTCATTGATCATTAGTTTCAGTGATAGTTACAGTCAATGTTCAGTTTCATTGTTCAGTCTCTGTTTTGTTCATTGTCTTGGTTTTTAATAGTTTCATTGCCTCGTTTTTCCTCAGTGTCTCTTTTTTGTTCATTGTCTTAATTTTTCAGTTATCATTTTCTTAGTTTCATTTGCTTGATTCAGCATTCTCTTTCTTCTTGTTTCCTCATTTGCTTCAGTCCTCTTTAATTTTCTTATTTCTATCATTGTTTCAGTTTTCTTTTTCATTTTTAAGTTTTCTTTAATTCTTCATTATGTGCCTTGTTATTCTCATTATTGTTATTCTTATTACTCATTATTTCTTATTCTTTCTATCTTTGATTGATTCAGCATTCTCTTTCTTCATTTACTTTTGTTCAACATCTTAATTGCTTAGTTTATTTATTTCTGTCATCAGTTCCTCATATTTCTTTAGTTTTTTAGTTTTAGTGTAAGTGTCAGTTTTAGAATTTAAGTGATGCAGACTTTCTCAATTTTTCAGTCTTTGATTCATAGTGTTCATTGATAGTGTCTCAGTCTTCAGCTCCTGATTCTTAGTCATCAATGTCTCATCTTAGTTTTAGTGAGTTATCTACAGTCAATTGTGTCATTCTTTGATTTTTAGTCATTGTGTATTTTCAATTTTCCATCCATTAAGTTACTTCATTATCTCATTTTGTTTTTCTCTTTGTGCAGGCTGAGACAGATCGCTCCCAGGAAGGCCTAGAGGAAGAAAGCTCCTCATACCAGTCCGTCTATTTTGTTAGAGCAGTTTGTAGCATCTTGTTTCGGCTGAGTGGAATTTTTTGACCTTGTGTGTAGTGCATCGAATATGGTTGTGTTTTGGGATAGTTTTTGTTTTGTCCTCTTAGTATCCTTTTATCTAGGACGTCTGGTCATGTTCTAAAATGTCTGCACGATCGGTATAAAGACAGGGAAATTATCTTTCTACTAAAGTCCATTTTTCTCTATGGATTTTCCTTATTGGCGTTTCTGATACCATATCATATGTTCGGTGCAAAAAATCTGGACCGAAGGTCATGTACTCATGTTCCCTAATCATGAGAGATTATAGCGATAATCATAAAAATATCAAGGCGATAAAAAGATTATGGGAACAATTGTCATATCATTTCAGCAAGCAGTTACATATTTGTTTTTCGGGATTTGCTCGATGTCATCTTGTTTCTACACACATTGACTGAATCATTGTTTTCTTGGTCACATCCTCATAATTTTTTGGGTCTTCATTTTCATGCTTCTCTTCCCTTTCTCTGCCTGTCTCTTTCTTCAGTATACTTCTGATGAGCTGGTCAACTTTTTGACTACACCTTTTGAGAGTGTTCCTCACTAGATGGCAGAACATCATGTTTCTCCTTCATTGCTACTGGCGCTTTCTTTTTCTTGGTGCTGACAGCGTTATCCACTGAAATGAGTCAAGAAGAAGATGCTATCAAAATAACGTGGCATCAAGCTGTTTTTGCAAAATCCCCTTATGGTCTAAGTTTCATACCAAGGGTAGTAGAATCATTCTTCATTATCTTTCTAACTGTTTCTTTCTTTTGCTTGGCAGTAGAAGTTTCACACCCTAAAAGTAAGTTACACAGGTTTTTTCACAAATGTTTTGCAATAACTTTTTTATTCCTTTTGTGTTCCCAGCCTCATACCTGTTTTATTTGTTTTTCTGCTCCTATTCTTCTTGGGCAAATCAAACTCCAGGTGCTTCTTGTCACAATTTTTCAGAGTATGTTTGTTTGATCCGCAGTGGCTGCATTTGTAGAAAAGGTTTTTCTTGATTTGCTCTTTTATAGTCAGCATCCTAGGGCGCCCTTTTGTGTCAACCACATCCGGGTCACGGAGCAGCAGTGGAGATGCACTCCGATCTATACGATCCAAGTTGACAATTGTTTTAGTTGAACTGTTTTGGCCTGTTGGAGAAACTTCTTCAGTTTCATTGTCAAATTTGGCCATTTCCGCGTCAAGTCTTGGTATCTCGCGTAGCAAGAACTCATATTTCCTTTTATTTTTGGAAGCATCGGAAGCTCTGTGACCTAGCATCCGTGATAGCACATTAAATCTCAGGGCCGTGCTATCCTCATCAGCTGGAAGATTGGGGTAATGTATTTGGTTTACTTTTTTTCCCTTTTTCTCCATCTATCTATTATGTACTTATCTGGAATCATTGTTACTTGCAGGTGCAACATTACTTTCAAAATGTGCGAGCACAAAATTCCATCCTTTTCAAACTTGCAACATATGCATGAGTACTCCATGGTCTCTTCATTCACTTGAACCAGGTATCTCCTTGCTCTGTGCTCCTTTACTGCATAGTTTGGTGCCTGAAACAGCCAGTATTTGCGCCCTCTTTCTTCTTCATCTATGTTCAGTCTTGTAACATCTTTTAGCACATTTTGAAACTTTCTGAAGATTGCTAGGTTGTACAATTCATGTGCCTGCCTTTCAATGTAGTAATGAGTCAGGAACTTTTTAGGTTGAACTTCCTTGTTCTCCACATTATGGTCACACTCATCCTCTCTTGCATGTATTGTGTCCATAATCCTTTGGTACTCCCGTAGGAAGCTGGTCAAGCTAAATTGTGCTCCAACCCCTCGTTTGAACAATGCATTAGTGCCCTCACTCCTAGCTGTCGTTTGTATGAATGGGAAGAATTTAGACTTGAAGTATACTGGCACCCACCTCTTCCTTGTTTTCCATAAGTTTTGGAAAATTTTCACATTCCCAACATCATATTCAGTAATCATTCTCTGCCACAACATCTCAAACTCATGTTCTGTCAATGATTTGTCAATAATGTCTTGTAGCTCTTCATAGAGCCCTTCATTAGCTTTAAACACTGTCCCTCCCTTGTCATCAATCTTCTTTTTAACATGGAACAAACAGCCCCTGTGAGTTGCATTTGGAAAAACTGCTGGAATTGCATTTTGCATAGCTTTATCTGCGTCTGTTATGATTGATATCGGGTGCTTCCCTCCCATTGCATGCAGGAATTGCTGAAACAACCACTTGAATGTCCCAGCCTGTTCATTAACTATGAAGGCACACCCGAAGAGGTACGTGTTTCCATGTGGTGACACACCAACAAAGGGAGCAAATGGCAAGTTGTATCTATTTGTTAGGAAAGTAGTGTCAAAGCTTATGCAGTCGCCACACATGTCGTAGTACAGCCTTGCCCTAGCATCAGCCCAGAAGACACATCTTACTTTTTTCTCTTTATCATACTCAATTGAGTAAAAGAATCCCGGGTTCTCATCTCTTTTTTTGATAAACCACTCCCAAACCTCCATCATATCATTGTTAGACACTTCTCGACCAATACTTGTGCTGTAGTTGCTCACTTTTCGCTTGTTGTATGGAAGTTGTGTCATGCCACCTCTTATGAATGCCAATACTGCAACCATGTCACGAGTTGGCATATTGCAATGTTTCATTGTTCGTATCATCTCTTTCTCTGCATCAGACATGTATATATGAGATTGGAAGAACCTGCTTTGGGGGGAAAGGTCTTGTGTGTGCTCAAGGTTAAGCCCTGTGATCCGCCAGAGACCATTTTTCTCAGCAGCCACCATCTCTGCTCTACAGTTTGCCTTTGCTATAACCGTGCTCTGTCTTTGTGGAACTGGTTCCTCATTGTATGGTTCAGCGTTTGCGCCATACTTGTTACATTTCATAGTAAACCTTATTATTTCATTGTGTCTTTTTTTGCTTGCAGTCCTGTAAACCGATGTAGTGGCCACTGAGAAGCCAATAACATAGGAATACATGTTGTAGAACTTTTGCACTTCGTCCCGTGACTTGAAACACATCCCAACCTCAGGTTTGAAGTCCTCCTCTTCCTCATTGTGTGTCCTCTTTTTCTGTTCTTCAGTTATCTTCTCATTGGACAGGAAGTTATCCACATCATTTTCAGTGATTTTTTGTTCTCCATCTTCTGTATCTTCATGCTCAGCTGTGCTATCAGTCATTGTACTTGATGCTTGCCCATTACTTTGAGCAGCATTTGCATTACTCCCTTGGTTACTGTTGCTTGCAGCTCCATCATCATAATCCTGGACGTAGTTCTATTCCATCAGTTTTCACATTATGATAGGAATGCTTCCTGATATTTTTATATGCATTAGTTGTAACTGTAAACAACATTGTTGGTCAGTAGTATACGTACCCTATCAAGCTCAATTTCATTGAACATGTCAACATTCCATGGATCATTGGCAGTATATTCCATGGATGTAGACGGCGAGCCTGGATTGGTTTCCTGTTCATTTTGGGGTCAAAAAATACGCACATCATCATTTTCCATTTTTTCAGAAGTTTATGAACTATTACTGCATTTCACATGTCTCTTGAAAGGATGTACCTGAATGTCATTTGAGTTTGTGTCATTTCTGTCAGCATTCTTGCGGGGCAATTTATCAGCATGACCCGTGTATCCCATATCAGCATTTCGATGATGGTGCATTGGATATTCGATTCCATCGAGAAGGAAACCAGTGTAAGTGAAGCCATCCTGCAGTTTTTAGCATTATGAGCTTTTTCAGTTGGAAACACCATTAGTATGCTAGTCTAGATCATTAACTGAAGGAACTTCTTACATGTGCAAAGTACTCGTCGTTTACATCAAGTGCTTCAGGATAACTATGATACTTCACCGTCGAACCAACCTGTTGTTTGTATCAGACATGAAAACACAATTAATTATTTTTAGGATAACTATGATTCTTCACTGCCTTTTTTTCAGTCTAGGTTTTGAGATCCAGTTATACTAGTTTAATCAGTATGTTGAACTTATAAGTCATAAATCGTTTTGAATATCCATAGATTTTTTTGTGAACTTTATCATGGAAAACTAATCAACTTATCATTATCTGTCATTTTCATGTATTTTTTTGTGCAGGTGCAATTTCGTAGGGGGGTGGGGGTGGTCCTTTTTGATGCAGCATGGCATGATTAGTTAGTCTGGGAATAGGGGGATCGCAGGAAGGTTTCACATATAAACTAACTAATCTAGTTTGGAGGGAAGGGGAAGAAAAGGGGAGTGGGGCAACACACCTGGGAAGAAGGTACATCTTCTTGTCTGTCCCCCATATTCTTGATGACTCCTTCAGGATTACTCTCCATTACCTAGTTGTATGAGGTGGATCCCTTTTCTTTTTTCAGTCTTGTGCTTCGTAGCCATTCTCTGGATCAAGCTTCACTGGGTGGTTCGACCTCCATTGTTTTTCTCGATCTGGAGGTTTTGCGTGTCGAGAAAGAAGATGGGGAAAGAGGTTTTCCTCGATCTGGAGTTTTTGGGCTTTTTTTGGTACTGGGAAGGCCTAGGTGGGCTAGCACGGGATGTAGTGCTTTTCTGGAGAGGAATGAAAAAAAAACAGTAGGTGGGCTTGAAGGTGAAAAACCCGATGGGCTATGATCTGGGAAAAAACCGTAAGCTTTAATGAGTGTACACTATTAGAAAAACCGGTGGGCTATTAGGCTGACTGGGCTTCTCCGAGAAATAAATGACGGGATACTGAAAACGAATGAAAAATGAGTGTACACTATCAGAAAAACTGTCTGTTGGCCAATTGCAAAAACAGCTGCCTGTTGGTTAGACAGCAAGAAGTTTTAACCTTTTAATTCCTTCACCAAATAATTGTGAGAGTTCCAAAGATAGTAGGAGTAAGTCTCAAAGCGGGCAAACATGTTTAAGATGTTATTTTGCATAAAATTGTACCACGAAAAATCATGAAACCCAAGACATTACGCCACCGGCAAGCGAGAGGGTTGGTCGTAGAACCTCACGTTTTGTTATAGTTGAGACGAAATGAGTCCAGCGATATAGGTGGTTCGGGGAATCGGCCCTTTGAATTCTTGAGTGCGAGTGAAAACGCCTGAAATACCTCTTAGCTATGATCTTTTTATGTATCCTAGTTTGATGTAAGTTTTATGATTTTCTGGTAACGATTAGGCCGATGGACACATGTTTTCGTTATAGTTTTAAAAAACACAGAAAGATAAAGGTGATGTTGTGTCCACATGATTCATATTGAATAATGGATACTAATAATAGTAATAACTTTGTGAAGTAGTTTTTCCGATAAAAGTTCATGCCAATATTTAATAAGAATGAGATAATTAATCAGGTTTATATGGAATATTGGACCAAAGACCTCAAAAGAGTCAGTTTTAAAGGACAAAAAGAGAACCCAACACATGTGACATTTGAAAGATACCCATGTTACATGACAATCCAATCATCAACACTAGATCCAGCAGTGTCAAAACCTTAATGCAATCCAATAACCTATAGACAAAGAAAACGACAATGCAAACACAAGATCAAACAATCGTCCAATCAAAGGGGTTTGCCTTCCCTTCACTTCACGAAAATGCGTTTTAAAGCCATATATTCTTCAAAAACATCAACACATGATGAGGCTCGTAGCCCATTCACTATAGTGAACAATATCTAAGTTTTTTTTACCATCCACCACTTTCATCAATGTAGCTCGTATCTACTCCATCCAAGCTCCTTGGTACTCCAAAGGGGCGTGCTCGAACACTAATAATGTAATGCTCTTTATACTACTTTAAACATGACCTAGTAGGGGTCTCCCACCCTCATGTCTTACAACGTAACTCCACTTCTTTCTGTTTTTATTATTGCGACGCCTTACCCTTCCATCCCTTTTGCACCACCTCCCACGTTGTTTCCTCACATCGACTCCAGCTCACTATATCTTCGCCGCCCATCACTCCACATGTAAGTAAGGGGGTCGATGCCTCGACCATGCTTCAACATGAACCAGAGGAGCATCAGTGTCAATTCATGATCAACGGTTAACCCCTAGAGAGGTCACCCCTCACCCCTCACTTGTCGTTTCCCTCTTCCTTCTGTCTCGGTCGGTCATATGTCCTGAACGGACGTCTACAAAGCTGCCACATGTCCCAATCAGAGGCCATCACAGTCGGTGCCCTAGGAGCCGTCCGTTGGCACAACAAGCACATGGTGGAAAGGTACATTTATCCAGCTAATCAGATCTCATGCGGAGGAAGGATGCAAAGAAAAACACAGGAAACGACCGCACGTCTCTTGTCTTTCTTCCTTCCCTGTCTCCCCAATCAATCAGGACAATCTCGCTCGCACACTCTACGGAGCACGCACGCACGCACGCCGGGAAGGAAATCCGATCTGCAGCTGCGCGCCCGGAGGATCGCCGGCGGTCGGTGGACGGCGCGATGAGCTTCCGTGAGGAGAGCGGCGGCGAGGACGGCCGCACGTCGTCGGCGTCGGACCTGCGGAAGCCGTTCCTGCACACGGGCAGCTGGTACCGGATGTCGTCCGCGGCCGGCGCCATGGACCGCCTCGGCTCCTCCGCCTACGCGCTCCGCGACAGCTCCGTCTCCGCCGTGCTCTGCACGCTCATCGTCGCGCTCGGACCCATCCAGTTCGGCTTCACCTGCGGGTACTCCTCGCCCACGCAGGACGCCATCATGGCCGACCTCGGACTCTCCCTCTCCGAGGTTCGCCCTTGTTGTTTCTGACATCATGACAGACAGCGCTTCCTTCGCGATTCTGCACTTAGCTTCCGATTGCGCGTGCGTGCGTGCGGGGCCTTTATGAAAGCTCTGTTTTTGCCTTGCAGTTCTCGCTGTTCGGATCCCTCTCCAACGTCGGGGCCATGGTGGGCGCCATTGCTAGCGGCCAGATCGCTGAGTACATTGGACGCAAGGGGGTGAGGCTTCTTCCATGTGATGTGCCCCTTTAACCCCTGTCTCCTCCTCTGCTATTTGAAAATTCAGTTGTACGGTTAAATATTCATCAGCGCGTGTAATGTGAGAGGAGGAACGGGGTCCTGAATGTTTTATGTGGCCATAACAGTAAGAGAGTGCTAATTGACTGATAAGAGCATGAAGGATCTGCTCGTGGTAGATTCTTGACTGAAACAAGATTCGCTCGTGCACTGACTGACAGACTGACGATGCTCTCTTTTATGCTGGTCTTGCAGTCTCTGATGATCGCCGCGGTTCCCAACATCATCGGGTGGCTCGCGATATCTTTTGCAAATGTAAAATTGCTTTGATCTTGCTATTTGTTTGCTCCTCCATTTTGGGTTTGCTCTCCTGAGTGTAGTATTCTATGTATGTTTAATTCCTTCTGTTTTTTTTGCAGGATTCCTCCTTTTTGTTCATGGGTCGGTTGCTGGAAGGATTTGGCGTCGGAGTCATTTCCTATGTGGTCTGTATCCCTCTGTTCCTAATATTGTATAAACAAATTCACTTCAAACATAAACTGATAACCGTGTACTGTCGTCGTACAACTGGTACTCTGATGTCAAATAATGTGATGTCCTGATGAGTTTTTGCATGTATGATAGTCTTTATAAGTTCATAAACAAGTAACAGTCCCAAGTCCAAAGTTCATAAACGCATGAAAACTGGAAATACATAATAGGCTTTACTTTAACTCAACCGAATACCAAGTATAAACAGCAACTGTATTTTCTCTTCTGGGACATCAAGGCAAGAAAGGTGTGCTGCTGATATGATATATGAGAATTTCCCTGCCATAATCATAATTCAACAATATTTGTGACCAGCCTAATTCAACAATATTTGTGACCAGCCTAGTTCCTTTGTTCAGTCTTTTACAAAAAGAATATAACTAGCAAACACATGCGATATTCTATATCAACTTATGGTTGCACCGCTGAGTTGTGAACTTATGCCATATTATATCCCTCTCACTGGATACTGGAGATGGTGCTTTTTTATGAATGCTATTGAAATATAATGTTACCTTGCATAAAAGTAGCATAGGTAGGCATCATTGTAACTCATGCATACCACTTGTTTTGAAGTTTTTCGAACTGGTGATCACTTTTCAACAATAATATATGATTTAGGGGTATGCTAGTTTCCTAAATTTGTACACTTTCATGTCTGGTATCACTTTCTGAATTGAAATTTCCGTTTCATGGTCTCAGGTGCCAGTTTATATAGCAGAAATAGCTCCACAAAATATGAGAGGAGTTCTGGGTGCAGTCAACCAGGTCATTTCATACACAATGACATATGATTTATGAGTAGCCTGTGTTTCTGGTCTGACTGTTTTTACAATTGTTCTTAACCTTATTTGTAATTCTTATGCAGCTCTCTGTTACAATTGGTATATTGCTTTCCTACGCATTAGGCATGTTTGTTCCCTGGAGAATTCTTGCTGTTCTTGGTAAGATTGACAGCTTAGTGTGCACAAATTCAGATTGACAGATTCTTGCTGTTCACCTGTAGGTTTTCTATGATAAAAATATGCCACTCGCCCAGATTGGCTAAGTTGCTAGGTTCATTGATATAAATCATTTGTTCCCCTTATAATTCCTGGTTGTATTTTTTCACTAGCTTGAATCAAAGAATTTAGGTAGGGGGTTCCCTTCTCGACTTTGCTAGAAACATGTGTATCCTAACTCTTTTCTGTTGCTTTCACATATTTTATTCGAACCAAAGAATTTAGGTAGGGTGCTCGACTTTGCTAAAAAAAGAAGTGTATCCTAACTTTTTTATGCTACTTCCACATTTCGTAGGCATTTTACCTTGCTCAATCCTGATACCTGGATTGTTCTTCATTCCCGAATCACCAAGGTGGCTGGTAAGTGACCTGATATGTTTCATTATATTTTTTTGACTCAAACAGCAGGATCTAAATAGAAGAGATTGCTGTTTCAGGCTAAGATGGGAAAGATGGAGGATTTTGAATCTTCACTCCAGGTCCTGCGAGGATTTGAGACTGACATCACAGCAGAAGTAAATGAAATAAAGGTAAACACTACCACTAGTAACAGGCGTCATTTTTATGCAGTCAAGTCATGTGTACACGTTCTGACAATTTTATGCTTTATGTTTTCCTGCCAATATTTTTCTTTTAAGTAACACGAGGAAATGTGAATTATATATATTTTACATTTTTCCAACACAGAGATCAGTTCAGTCATCTAGGAGGAGGACAACGATACAATTTGCAGATATCAAGCAGAAGAGATATAGTGTTCCTCTTATGGTTGGTGGTTTGTCATTAAGTACTTTGCTTTGTTGACAGTTGGACACATCAGTGTCCCTCCATTTTCTTACTGGTTTATTTGTGTAGATAGGCATTGGTCTCCTTATACTTCAACAACTAAGTGGTGTCAATGGGATTTTCTTCTATGCTGCAAGTATCTTCAAAGCTGCTGGTATGTTATGTAGTTATATATGACATGATGGCACTCTGCTCATTAAGCATGCTCGTGTTTAATAATTTCACTCACATATTCAATAATTCTACACAATACTTGTTTTAAAACTAAATGCTAAACTATATTGTTGCTAAGCAGACGACATATAGCAGTTTCACTGGGATATCTGGAACACTTGAAAAATGAAACTGTACCCTGTTTGTATGTGATTTTAGCTCACTGGAAGCTCATATGCAATACTGGGACTTAATACCTTTGAAATAGCAATAAAAATATCTAATATCTGACAAAGTTCTTTCACTAAACAGGTATTAAAAATAGTAATCTAGCGACATGTGGTTTGGGGGCTGTTCAGGTACATTTATCTTTAAAGTTACATCCAAGTTGCGCCTGTGAACTTCATGGAAATACTTAACATAATCTTATCATTGTTAGGTTGTTGCTACTGGAGTAGCAACCTCGTTGACTGACAAAGCTGGCCGTCGGCTTCTTCTCATTGTTAGTTGCATCACCATTGCGTACTGGCCAAGATTCTCTTGAATAAAATATCGTCTATGTTCATTGATTTTGTTTTTTCAGATCTCTTCGACAGGAATGACCATCAGTCTTCTCATTGTTTCTGTGTCATTTTTTGTGAAGGTAATACCGCTTAAAATGCTAATGGTATATGTAGTGGTTATTTGTACAATCGTATTATCTAGATTAATGAATACTACTTGAGTTTCCCTTGCTGATATATATTACTCTCAATTTTGAAACAGGACAACATAACGGCGGGTTCTCATTTGTACTCTGTAATGAGTATGCTTTCACTGGCTGGACTTGTGGTTAGTTGCAGTTTTATATCCGTTTGTTTTTACTTGTTAAGAGAAGCAGGTTTAACGCCTTGCATTTTGGCACTGCAGGCATTTGTGATTGCATTTTCTCTTGGCTTGGGAGCCATTCCATGGATAATAATGTCTGAGGTATAGTTTGCTCTTAATATTTACCAGAGCTTAAGCTCAATGGTCACATTTATACGTTCTTATCCGTGTGTGGTTATTACCACTATCAGTTGCCACTTAAGTTCCTGTCTGCGAATCTCCTCCATAGCCTATGAAGCGACCTTCATCTCAACACCTTTTCCCTTTGAATGGGATCGAGATGCTGTAGCCGCAGTCATTGTTTGTTTGTGGTTTCTGAACCAGTTGCTGGCTAAATTGTACATGAAGCTGCATTGCTTCTACGTAGCAAAATTGCACTGACCGTAGACTGCAATTACCTTTTTTAGTGATAGCTGTACATAACACTACAGACTGCAGTGATCCCTTCTAGTGTTCCTTAGATTTGTTATTGCAAGTGACAGTTATCTGCCTACTTAGAGAAAATTTCGTTTTGGTTTTATCTGGAACTTAAATGTTGTCACCTTGCATTGCCTTCAGATTCTTCCTGTTAACATTAAGAGCCTTGCGGGAAGTGTGGCAACACTTGCAAACTGGATGACGTCGTGGCTCATCACGATGACGGCGAGCTTGATGTTAAACTGGAGCAATGGAGGTCTGTCTCTCCTTCCCGCATTCAACCTTCACATGTCTTTGCCCAGAAAAGATAAAACTTCGTGTGTCTGTCTTCCATGAGATCACATCTCACAGCGTATCGTCATCTTTCGACAGGAACATTCGCTATATACTCCGTGGTGGGTATGGGGACCCTTCTCTTCGTGTGCCTGTGCGTGCCGGAGACCAAGGGGAGGACACTCGAGGAAATCGCCTTCTCTTTCCGATGAAGCTCACAAGCATATGCCCAGACCAAGTCATATGGCATCTGTGTGCCGTTTTTAGCAGGATCGGTCACATGGCCTGCCGGGTCGGGCCTTGAGGTCTGGATCCACCATTCGTCGTGGAACTGTGTTTCTGTAGGGATATTTGTAATTTTGTATCTTGTATTGTGTAATAGTGTATCAGTGTAGCATCTGCTGTATGTGCAATAGAACTTGGGGGGTGGGTGGAGTGCAGCAAGAGACAGACACCCAGCCCCCTTTGCAGTCAGGGGAGGTGTGCAGGAGCAGAGCAAGTTTTGTTGGTTGGTTTAATTCAGCAGTCGGTTGTGCCGAAATAGAATAATCGAGTTGTAATGTCCAGTAATAAATTTTGAGCAAGATAGATTCCTGGGTCCTTTCACCTGTGATATGTTAAAATTATACATTCATTGGACATGTGGTAGTAGCTGCCGTATGTTTCTTTTGTGCTTGAAATCCTGAGCAAAGAAAATGAATGTTCTGTCCATTTACACGTCACCAACTTGCATGCAATATATATATATATGTGTATATATATATATTTTTTTCTTTTTTTATGATATTTAAAATTATCAAGTTTCTATGTGCATTTCTTCGATACAAGATGTGTTTGATTTGAGATTGCAACGGGATGAGCACGGCAAAAAAAACAGGGAATTTGTGGAAGCAGCACTGTTGACTGATGACACAGGAGTGCTGGTTGGGTTATAAACTGGATTAGTTCTTTTTTTCGGCGTGGCAGGGAGCCGCGTGAAGGAGTACTTGTTCTTCGGAGGCGTTGATGATCACTAGCTCGAGCTAGGGTTTCCATTTCCCGAGTTGGGGAATTCTTTGCGACAGGGAGCCGAACATTGTCGTTAACTCCTTGCGATCCACCGTTGGCATCTTGGGCCGGGGCCCATCCACTGGACGTCACGAATTAGCTGGCAGTATGATTTGTACTAGTCTAGTTTTTAGCACCAGTATGAATTCATCCAGACCTTTGGATAAAATAAAACCACCGTTTTATTGATTTGAGGGTACCACAAAACATCTCCTTACGAAGGAAACCTTACGGGCTGAAGTGGGTCCGCCGTGAAGCCTCGATATCTAAAGAGAAAATAATAAAGGATACTAGTCTAAGTACAGCCACTCACTGCTGGTCCGGGTAGGCGGCCAATTATTATGAATGAATTTAGACACGCGATCGACTAAGTTGGCACTGGCACCGGCCAAGCGTGAGAAATATGACGTGGACACGATGTGTTAGCGTCAGTGTTGTTCTCATGGAGGCACCATCTATGGGCCGGAGTATATGGGTAGTGATCTCAGTGTAGAGTGCAGTTAGCTGAACCAATCATCCACATATATGGCTCAGTGCAGTGCAGTGCAGCCACCATCTATGGGCCACATCGATCCAATCATCCACGTACGTAGTGTGGAAATCTAGCCAAGATTTCAGTGGCGCGACGGGATTAATGGCTTGAGTTCCAACGTCCAAGCATGTAGCTATCAGCCAGATAAGAGCAAGGACTATAAAGCAAGTCCATGTCATAAATAGTTGGAGACACTTCGGACGCTGCGGTCGACCTCCTCTCCCCACGCGACTCCTCCCACCAAACCCTAACCCTAGCCGCCGCCAGCCCGCGCCGACGCCGGCGAGCCGCGCCCTCCCTCCCTCCTCTTCTCCTCCTCCCTCCCGCGTCCGCGCCGCCCCGCGGCGGCCGGGCATGGCCTCGTCTCCACCGCCTAGACCCCTCCCCCGCGCCTCCTTCCCTCGCCGTCGTCGGCAGAGGCCGCCGGGCGCGGCCCGGTTGGCGCTGACGGCGGCGAGGCGAGTCCTGCTCCCTCGTCGGATGAGCTTGGCGCGGGCCGAGCTGCCCTACCTGGGCCTCGTGTTGGCCGGGGACGCGATGGCGCGGCCGTTCTTGCGGCGGCGTGGCGGCTTGGCGGCGATTGGGCGGACTCGTGTGCGTGGCGGCGTCCGCGGCACGGACGGCGGCGGCACGGCGACCACACAGGGTGGTGCAGCGTTGCTGCTTGCGGACCGTGGTGGAGGATGGTGTGCGGCTGCGGCCGGGACCGCGACCCTTCGGGTGTCCTCCTCCCTCAGCCTCTACATCGATCCGGGCTTGGCGTTTCTCTCTCCACGGCCGGCGGCGTACTCACGGCGGCAAGTGGTGGTGGCGTGGTGGAGACTGCGGCAGTGGCGGCCTGCGGGCTGCAGCATGGCGGCGGGATCGGTACGGGCCTGATTTGGGCCTGGATGGGCCAGGTGGGCCTGGCCAGGCTAGTTGGGTCTGGGTTGTTCCGGCTACCGTGTATGGAGGGAGGTCCCTCCAGCGGGCTGCTGCGCGCTAGGTTTCCCTCTCAGATCCGTCGTTCCTGCAGTGTGGTTGTCGTCGTGTCTTAGGGTGGAGTGTGCGGATGCCGGGGCGGCGGCCCTGGGTGGCGGGTCACATGGGTTGCTCTCCGGCGAGCACCATGGCGACGGTGGTGGCTGCATTGTTTGGTTGGTTGCGTGGGCAGCGAGCGGTGCAGCGGAGGGTGGCTCGGGCGCGTTCCGGCGGTGCCTGGATCTCGAGTTGGCTCCTTGTTGTTTGCGTCCTACGACCCTCTTTGTGACACAGGGGAGTGACCGAGCGAAAGCTACGTGCTTTGGCACTGACGACGGCGACGCTCACGGGTGCCGCTCTCCTCTTGAGGATGTCGTCTTGGTGATCTTCCTGGTGTTAGGGTTCCAGGTGAAAACCCAAGTCCTTCTGGACTCGGCGGCGGCGACGCTTTGCGCCGTTCCCCTCTTGGGGGCGTCGTCGTGGAGCTTAGGGGAGTTAGGTCTTAGTGTGGAGCTGGTGTGCTTGTCCGGCTTCGTAGTCGTGTTGATTCGCTTTCGGCGTTTTCGATGTGGCTTTTGTAGCCTGGTTTTCTTAGGATCTTCTTTGTAAGAGGGTTGCCTCACTACTTTGTATCGTTCTGCTGTTGTGGCTTTATTAATAAAACGGGGCTTCGACCTGTTTCGTGGTGTCATAAATAGTTGATCTTACAACCAGTCCATACAATAAGCTAGCTATAGCCGGCTGCTAGATTGGATTCTTTAGATATTCTTTTGCTAATCTTGCATGCAATCAGAGACATATGACTGGAGGAAAGAGGCAAGCGTGGGCCAATTTTTGATGCTTGTGCTATAACCCGAGGCTTCAGCAAGCGCCCGCTGTCATCTCTCTCCTCACTTCTCTCACCCCCACATAGGATTTAGATGACATGTACATACTTATATCCCGCTGAGTAGATGCTATTGTACTTGCTCTAATGACCGGGTTGTATGTTGGTTTCCCCACCAAGAACCATTAATTGCCAAGCGCGACAGTATTTGGAGAAAATTAGCCTATATCCATATGCACTGATATGGTAAATTTAAGAATCCACGGCCTATGCAAGATATAAGGGTTTCGATCTCTGGCTACTCGCCGGATCGAAAAGGAAGATGCACTGCATCGCCTTTGCGAGGGACAGGTCGGTCACGCCGTGGACGATAGGTCATGTTGGTTACGCTATGACCGAAGGTGTATTGTTTCATAAATTTTAAAAAAATCATGTATTATTTTTAAAATTGTTAAAATTTGTATAATTATTTTTTAGCAACTTTTTAGAGGAAATTGCATTTAAAACCACATGTTGGGGCTCTTGTTGCACAGAACCACAACCACATTTGTTTTTTGCATAGAACACCAACATTTGGTTTAATGAGTTGCACAGAACACAAATAACGTCATTAGCTGACTTGACAACAAATTAATGCACGGTTCACGTAAAAAAACAAATTATTGCACGGGCCCACCGTCAGAGGAGGGAAGTGGCGGTCACCGTGGTGAACGGATCTAGCCAGGCTGACTGATTCGAACAGAAACGGGACATCCAGGACGAGGTGTGCATATAGATTTCCGGCGGCGCGACGACGGGAGACGTCAGTGAGGTCTCCATGGCTAGCACCAGCTCTTGATTCATTATGTATTCACAGTTCTTCAATCATACTGGCCCTCGTCAGGCCAGAATCCCCCAATAGCGCCGCTTCCGGCTCGCCCTCGCCGCCGCGCATACTGGCCCTCGTCAGGCCGTCACCGCCTCCTGCTGCAAGTATAGCATGAGACGAGGCTCTCTGCTCGCTCGCCCTCTGTTTCGAATCGATGAACTGGACCAGTTCGTTCCGTGTTAAAGCCTTTATCAACCAAGATGGGAGGCACGTTTGTCCTGATAGTGGGACCAACGGGATAATGATTTGTCAAATGAGTTAAGTAGAAGTTTTGTGTTCTTTGCAACTCATTAGACCAAATGTTGGTGTTCTATGCAAAAAAACAAATGTGATTGTGGTTCTGTGCAACAAGAGCCTCAAACATGTGGTGTTAAATGCAATTTCCTCAATTTTTGAAGGAAAGATCAATGAGATGTCTTTTTCCGTAGGTTTTTGTTTGGTAAGTGTACTAGCATTACTGGCTCTATATATTCACGCGTTCACGACGGCAAATTCAAAATGGAGATGATGACAAGCAGAACCAGCACGATGCTGAAGCCGTTCTACTCCACGCCGCACCCTCTCGCCGGCGAGATGGTCCCGCTGACAATCTTCGACCGCGCCACCTTCGACATCTTCATTCCCACCGTGCTCGCGTACCCCGCGCCTACTCCGTCCAACGAGGCGCTCAAGGAGGGCCTGCGCCGAGCCGTCGCGCTGTACCCTCACCTCGCAGGACGCCTCGCCGTCGACCACCGGGGCAGCCGTTGCCTCCACATCAACAACGAGGGCGTGCTTGTCCTGGAGGCCGCCGTCCCCGTCGATCTGTCGAACGTTTTCGCCAACGGCGGCTTTGTCAGCAACACCGAGGGTTTGTACCCTCCGCTGCCGCGGCCGGAGGAGAACGTCGGCGTGGCCGTGCTGCAGATCAAACTAAACCGGTACAGGTGCGGCGGCCTGGCGATCGGCGTCGCCTGTCACCACCAAGCCGCCGACGGCCTCTCCATGAGCACCTTCCTCATCACCTGGGCGAGCGCAGCTCGCCAGGGCAGGGGCTTCAGCGCTCCGCCCCCTTTCCTCGACCGAGGGATCACCGCCGTGCCTCGGAGCGTGCCCACGCCGGTGTTCAACCACCGGTCCATCGAGTTCAAGGGTGAAGACCCTGTTCCTACCGCCCCCCTGTGCAAGTTCAAGAGCATGACGGTGCGCTTCACTGCCGAGTTCGTCGCCGAGCTCAAGGACCGCGTAGGCGGCGCCCGCTGCAGCACGTTCCAGTGCCTGCTCGCTCACCTGTGGAAGACCACCACGGCCGCGCGCGGCCTCACGCCCGAGGAGTTCACGCAGGTGAGGGTGGCCGTGAACTGCAGGGGCAGGGCCGACCCTCCGATACCCATGGACTTCTTCGGCAACATGGTGCTGTGGGCGTTCCCGAGGCTCCAGGCCAGGGACGCTCTGGGCTGGAGCTACGGCGGCGTGGTCGGCGCCATTCGCGACGCCGTGGCACGCATCGACGCCGAGTACATCCGGTCGTTTGTGGACTTCGGGGCCGTGGCTGACGCGCATGGAGAGGAGCTCACGGTCACAGCCGGCACCATGTGCTGCCCGAACCTGGAGGTGGACAGCTGGCTGGGGTTCAGCTTCCACCAACTTGACTTCGGCGGCGGGCCGCCCGCCGTGTTCCAGCCGCCCGACCTGCCGGTCGAGGGGCTGATGATATTCATGCCCTCCTGCGTGGCCAAGGGCGGCGTCGACGTCTACATGACCATCGCGGACGACCACGTATCGGCGTTCGAGCAGACCTCCCACTCCTTGAATGATTAAAGCTACTAGCTAGTAATTAATCATTCGATAAAAAAAATACTAGTGTTAATTACTCCCCCCCCGATCGATGTGATACACATAAATAAATTTAGATAAAGTTGAGACATGAGGGAGTACTACTCACCCGTCTATTCACGTGAAATGTTTTTTTATTATTCCCTCGGCTTCACAATATTAGAATTTTTTTGGTGTAACACATGTTATCTAAATTTGAACTAAAATGAGTGGCTTGTACACTAAAAAATGTCTATATATATATGTGTGTATCTATAAATATTAAAAATGGCTAAAACGTATTATATTTTAGAACGGAGCGAGTACTTGAAGAAAAATGTTGAAGCCCCTCATTTCAGTCCAAGGATCTTGATGCTATGTTTGGCATTGGGGTTATTATTAGTCCCATTAATCCAACCATCTTTCTCTATTATATCATTTTTGTTCACATATTTTATAGTCTTCTCAGATGACCCCGGAAATTGTACTAGATAAAATAAATTAAGCAACATATCCATTGCATAAGAAAGAGGAATATCTTATGAATTCAACTACATTAACAAGCACAAAGATCATACAATGAGAGATATAAACTACATAGCTATTTGTATAGCCCTCAGCCCCGGCCCGATGAAGAACTACTCCCTCCTCGTTATGGGAGGCATCAACGGCGATGAAACTGGCTTCGGGGGCGACTCTTCGTTTTGGTAGGGTGCCGTAACAAGAACTCCTAAACCCTAAATTAGGATTTCAGGCGATGGTGGAGCCTTAAAAGCCAAACATAGTTTGTACCATGTGTAAAAAAAGATAAATTTTGGTTAAACTAAATGCGTTTACAATACACTTTTTATTTTTTAGCAGAGAAAATAGGTCGTTTTTTCTGAAACTTGTCATACAGACATGGAATGATGAGATCTATGCGCCAATTGTTTTCGACATATTTGTCATTTCAAAATGTTTTTTCTCGGTGGCAAGAGTATATGCTCCTGTTTGTCAATGTGGATTTTACCTGATCTGTCATGGAGAATGGTGAAAATTATTTTCAGTACATTGTTACTGATAATCTATTATATACTAAAAGCAAAATGAGTTAGTTTTTCGAGACACCAGGTTAAGCCACATCATTAGAATTATATCAATAGTTAGATCTAAAATGGATGGTTATGATTTAACTAGAGAATATTAGTAACGTAACTACATTATCTGTTTGACACGATCCACAAATTAGTTAACCGTACATATAATATCAGATATACAAGGAGTTTGCATAAGGCACGTTTCTCAAAAAGAAATGTTAAATCACGTAACCAGGGCGTTAGGCAAAGAAAAAACTAAGTCCCATACATACGTAACCACGTTCAAAAAGAAAAAGGAAAAAAAAGTACGACACGACACGTCCCGGCCGGCAGGCTATTGCCATAGGCCCCGACGTTTTAGAAAATAAACATGCTAACCAGGTGATCAATACATAACAGCACAAAAGTTATTTTTAATAGTTAGCTCCAATATCAATATTTAGAATTTTAAATAAAAATAATAAGACCTATATACTCAGTCACTAATGTAAGTCATTTGTATATTTCAATATTGACTACATATTAAAAACGAGTCAAATGCAAATATGACATGGATACACATGTAACGCTCGCGGTAGGCACCCAACTTAGATTCTTTAATACCATGCTGACCATCATCACATAGCATAAACAACTTTCAAATCTGATTGGAAATTATTTCTTTCTTCTTTTTTGCATATGATCAATTGTTTATTTTTAACTAGTTTGCTTCTTTCGTCAAGTTTGATCATGTTGATATCTGATAATTGACTACGTAGCTACTGCTTCCTCAACATCCATGTCACTAATGTGTACTACTAAGGTACATATAACCGCTTGCATGAAGTAAGATTACTTTCATTTAAATATGGTCGGTAACAATTTTTTGTTTCAAATCACAACATCTCAAAAGGAAAAAAAATATTCCCAAAGTCTGCAATAAAAGGAATATCAAAACAGAAAATTTTGTTCCCGGGGTCACCAGATAATTAATGATAATACATGAAAATACAAAAGCCCAAACCAAATCACTCAAGGCACGAGACAAACATGCATATGTGTATGAGATTCGCCTTCAAGAATTATTAATCCAAGCGACCAGCTCAAAAATATTAACCCGGTTGGATAAAAAAATATCAACCAATAAAGCACACTCCACTATATAAAAGTTGGGTTGACGATGCAAGAAAAATAGTTTGTGTGATTCTACAGCCAATGAAACATTTCGCCGCAGCTAAAAATGATGATTTATTACTCAAAAAAGATTACAGTCAGTGCCTTATAACAAATGGAACACATGAATAGAATACCTGACTTGAGTTAATAACTATAATCAATGTCCCCATAAAAAACTCAATGAAAGTGTTTTAGTTTCCTGAAACCAAGCACTCATAAAATTTGATAACTATAGATTAATTGATGATGTACCTAACACAATTGATACAATAAATAATTATAATGCAATGTATATGCCTACCACTACACATATAGTTAGAAAACATATGACGAGCAGCTGATTCACCACACTTATTCTATCCAAAGTTTAAGCGGCGTAATTTGACCTCCGATGAATTGTAAGTACAATGAATCGCTAACCATCTGATCGCTTGATCTTTTTTATAATATGATTCCAATGCATAATGTTGTGTTGTAATAATGCTACATAGATGGTTTAGATATAAAAAGGACGAGTTGTTTTATTGGAGATGTACATATGATAATATGAAAAATAGAACATAGATGAGGATCAGTACACACTGGTAGAGTTCTTGATCACTATAAAAAAAGTGGTAGATTGAGAAGAATCAAATATTACATATAAAAAAATTATCTGCATGGAGGCATGCATGATATTGTGCATTAAGTGTCCGCATGAGTATAAGAGAGTGTATAAAATCGTAGGCAGCACTTAGTTGTGTGTGGTTCTTTGGATGTTAGGCTACATTGAGTACGGCATATACTTTTTCCCGTAACCCTTCGAGTCTCTCCTACGGAGGCGATTAGGGTTTTTTGGGACGTTGGCGGCGCTCATGGATCTCATCTACGGGGCGCGTTTGGATATTGCTGGGCGGCCATGGATTTGGATGCACGCGGCAAGGGGAAGGAGAAGGAGTCTGTGTCACCCAGGGTGGCACGGGCCAGGTAAGGAACAACTAGGTAAACTCGATATCACTGATGTGGAGGCATCACCACTGGTTGTGGATGATCAAGAGGAAGAGGTAGAGAAGAAGTGGCTGCTGGCAGGGAAGGTGTTACATCGCAGCGTGTTTCACATCCAGACCATAGCTAGTGCGTTACGGCCAGCTTGGGGTAACCCTAAGGGGCTGTTGTTTCGGTATGTGGGGGCGAACATGTTTGTTGCTGAGTTCGCCACGCGGAGGGATTGGGAGAAGGTCTGGGAGGGATCACCTTGGCATGTCAGCAAATTTGCGGTGATTCTCTCAGAATTTGAAGATCATATGAAGCCATCTGAATTAAAATTTGATCGGCTATCGTTATGGGTGAGAGTGATGGATCTTCCCTTCCACCTGCGTGAAAAGAAGTGGTGGAGGCCAATCGCTGGAATGATTGACAAGCAGGCAAGGGATGTCCAGTTCGACCATGCAGGGGGATATCTGAGAGCAAGAGTAACAATTGATATTGCTAACCCCTTGATGCGTTGGGTCTTGATTGAGTCAGAAAGGAGAAACTGCATGGGTCTTTATGATATTCAGTACGAACAAGCACCTCACTTCTGTTTCTCATGTGGGCGTATAGGTCATGCAGATATTTTGTGTCCCACACCTGGTTCGCGGGATGCAAAGGGTAACCTTCCCTTTGGAAAGGGCTTAAGGGCCCGCGCATCCTGATTGGAAGAAATCCTCTTTTACTGAGGGCCCATCAGGGGTGGGAGCTCCTCGCAGAATTATCATGCTGATACAAAGTGGGCGAGTGAAAAAGTTGAGGCAAGAGCGACGCCGTCTGCACCGAAGCACTTCAATGCCAATAAGAGGAAAGCTACCCCTACGAGAGTGTATAGCAAAGTGGATTTCATGCAGATTGAGAATGGTGTGACAAACACTGCTGGAGTGGGTGGGAGCATGGTTCCTTATACTGGTACACCATTGCAGTGTGCAGCAGTAGTCGACAACAAAAGACAAGCAATGCAAAACGTTACATGTCGTGCATGTACACTGATAATTAGGGGGAGTGATAATAGCCTGCTGGACCAGATTACTGCTTCCAAAACTAACTTGCCGAGTGTTCGAAATAGAATATGAGAGCGATCGAGAGAGAAGCGAATGAATCGAACTGTGCTTTATTCCATTGATGAATTGAGTATTTATACAAGGGAACCGTCACGACAGGGAGTCGCGACCGATCGTGAGGGGGCGAGAGGAGCGCCGCGACGGTTGCCTGGCAACCGTACGACGGTTTACATAGGGAGGATTATCCCTTTAATTAAGCTAATTAATTAAATCCTAACACTCTCCCTAATCCTTCCTTGTGCTTGTCATCGAACATCTTTGGAATAATCTCCTCCAAAAACCCTGTGGGAAAAATGTGAGGAGTAGTGTAGGATATGCTGGTAAAACTCCTTCAAACCCTGTGGGAAAATAAGGAGAAAATGATCCAGCATATGAGGATTATTGTCTCCGCTAACTCAATATGAATTATATCCATAGAATTTGGGAGGCAATAAATATGTCGTGTATACTTCCCTAAAAACCCCGGTGGGGAAAACAGAAAGTATGACATATAATTTTATGTTGATATTACCTCATTAAAAACCTTGATGAGAACCTGAGAAGTAAACTCATGAAGGGAAAAAGAGTGTAATATGATGCTTTGAACAGAAATGTTTAGGAAGATACTCCCCCTGACTTTTGCAAATCACGAAGCCGTCGCATACCAATCCCATGAATTGTATTTCTGGAATGTTGAAGTTGGTAGAGACTTGGTAAAAAGATCAGCGAGATTATCGCATGATTTAACTTGCAAGATGTTGATTTCCCCACTCCTCTGGAGTTCATGGGGAAAAACAACTTAGGGGCAATATGCTTAGTGATATTGCTCTTGATGTATCCTGTTTGCATCTGTGCAACACAAGCCGCATTATCTTCATAGATAATGGTAGGTGATTCGATAGAACCAATTCCACATGACTGTTGTATGTGGTTTATCATCCTGCGAAGCCACACACATTCGCGTGATGCTTCATATATTGCAATTATTTCAGAATGATTGGTGGACGTTGCAACCAGAGTCTGTTTTGAAGACTTCCATGATATGGCCGTTCCACCATGTAGGAACACAAAGCCGGACTGCGATCTGGCGTTATGGGGATCAAATAAATAGCCAGCATCAGCGTATCCAGTCATACTAGAGTCCAGGTTTCTCTGGAACTGAAAGAATAGGCCAAGATCCTTTGTGCCTTGGAGATATCGAAAGACATTCTTGACTCCCGCCCAATGGCTTTTGGTGGGAGTTGCGTTGTGTCTAGCAAGTAGATTTACTGCAAATGCGAGGTCAGGTCTCGTACAATTTGCAAGATACATAAGCGCTCCAATGGCACTGAGATACGGAACCTCGGGTCCCAACATCTCTTCTCCATCATCCCTCGGCCTGAACGGATCTTTCTCTACGTCTAGAGATCGAACCACCATGGGAGTTTTAGACGGATAGGATTTGTCCATATTAAACTTCTCCAATATTTTCTGGATATAGGCAGCTTGGTGTACCATTATTCCTGAGGGAAGGTGCTCGAGTTGGAGACCCAAGCAAAATTTGGTTTTACCCAAATCCTTCATCTCAAATTCCCTCTTTAGATGATTGCGTGCTTCATCAATATCTTGTTCGTTGCCAATGATGTTGAGATCATCGACGTACACGGAAATGATGCAAAATCCTGAAGAGGACTTTTTGATGAAAACACATGGGCAATCATCACTGTTGGAGTAACCCTTCTGAAGAAGGAACTCACTAAGTCGGTTGTACCACATCCGCCCCGACTGTTTCAAGCCGTATAAAGACTTGTTCAGTTTTACACAATACATGTTGCGTTTTGCGCTTGCATCCGGGACAGAGATTCCGTCAGGAACCTTCATGTAAATGTCCGAATCTAGTGACCCGTAAAGATATGCGGTCACGACATCCATCAATTGCATAGATAGACGATTTTGCACTGCCAAATATATTAAATATCGGAAAGTGATACCACTCATAACTGGAGAATATGTCTCATTGAAATCAATGCCGGGTCTCTGCGTGAAACCCTGTGCTACGAGCCTTGCTTTGTATCTCACCACCTCATTGTTCTCATTCCGTTTCCGGAGAAAAACCCATTTGAATCCCACAGGGAAAACACTGGGAGGTGTTGGTATTGCTTCTGTGAATACCTTACTTTTATTAAGCGAGGCTAATTCTGCTTGTATTGCATCCTTCCATTGAGGCCAGTCGGAGCGTTTTTCACACTCAACGATAGTCCTTGGATCATGATCATTAAGAAGGGTATTTGCAATTGTAGCAGAAAAATAAGTGTCGACAATCGTAGACTTACGGTTGAATGATTCTCCAGAATCGATATAGTTGATGGATATCTCGTGCACCCTTGATGACTCTTCGTGATTTCCCAATACGCGTGAGTCTAGGTGTTCCGATGTCCCAGCCAGTGCGTGCATGCTGGAGCTGGGTTGTGGAGGTTGTCCTTCCACTGGGTGTATACTACCCATAAGGTGTTTGTCAACGTTTAGTTGACTTGCATTTACTGACTTTGAGGAGTTTCTCCTCGCTCTCCTTTGCTGCTTGCGAGAAGCAGGATCCTGGTCAGAGGCCGTACTACTCCCCCTCTTTTTAGGAACGGGTAGTTGAGTGGTTTTTTTTGGTACCTCCACTCTTTCGGGCGCATTTCTGGCCGGATTCAAGGATTTTGTGACACCTTTTAGATCAGTAAATGAATCTGGCAGATTATTTGCAAGATGTTGCAAATTTATGATTTTCCGAACTTGAAGTTCAGTCTCTTGGGTACGTGGATCGGAGGCTGAAATGGCAAGAGCATTCCAATCAATTTCCGGGCATTCTTTCTGGTACTTGAAATCTCCCCCTAATGCCGGAAAATGTTCCTCGTCAAATATACAATCAGCGTGACGGGCTGTGAATAGGTCCCCAGTAAGGGGTTCCAGGTACTTAATAATCGACGGCGATTTGTACCCCACATAGATCCCTAGTTTTCTGTGTGGGCCCATGGATGTCCGCTGAGGTGGTGAGATCGGGATGTATGTAGCACATCTGAACTTACGCAGATGGGAAATGCTAGGTGGATTTCCACGTAGAGGGGAATACTGTGATATGCAGTAGGTCGCAATTGTATTAAGTCAGCAGCGTGTAAAACTGCATGACCCCAACAGGACGTTGGCAAGCTGCAATTCATCAACAAAGGTCTTGCAATGAGTTTGATCCTCTTAATTAGGGATTCAGCCAAACCATTTTGAGTGTGGACGTATGGAACAGAGTGCTGAACTTCAATCCCCAAGGCCATGCAATAGTCTATGAAAGCACGTGAGGAGAATTCTGCAGCATTTTCCATGCGAATTAACTTAATTCGACTTTCTGGATAATGGGCTTGTAACTTAATTACTACCCTCATTATCTTGGCAAATGCATGATTCCGTGTGGAAAGAAGGCACACATGTGACCATCGTGTAGATGCGTCAATAAGAACCATGAAATACCTAAACGGTCCAGACAATGGTTGGATGGGACCACAAATGTCTCCTTGAATTCGTTCAAGGAATTGAAGTGGTTCAGCTTGTATCTTAAGGTGCGAAGGCCTCAGAATAAGCTTTCCCGTGGCACATGATGTGCACACAAAGTCTGATGATTGAGGAAATTTGGACTCAAGCAAATTGTGACCAATGGAATTGCTAGTAATTTTCCTCATCATCCTGATACCAGGATGGCCTAGGCGATCATGCCAGGTTTGGAATGCGTTAACATTCTGGAAAATTACCTTGTAAGCAACATGTTCTACGGGTTTGATGTACGTATAGTACAATCCAGACGATAGAGAAGGAATTTTTTCAAGTACTTGCTTGCCATATCCATAATCTTTTGTGAAGAGTAAATACTCCTCTTTGTTGTCTTCATGGGTTTCGATGTGAAAACCATTCTTACGGATATCTCGATAACTGATCAGGGTACGTGAAGAATCGGGGTACAATAATGCATCCTCAATTGCCACTTGTGTACCACTTGGGAGGGTAAATATGGCACGTCCAGTGCTAACAATTACCGTATCGCGTCCAGCGATAGTCAAAATATCACCATTCATCTTTTTCAGAGTTTGGAAATATTTCAACTCCTTCAGTATGGTGTTTGTGGTAGCACTATCCACAAGGCATAATTCCTCTTCCATCGGATTGTCCCGCAGAGAACTATATATAAAAATGAAGAATTTTCAATAAGAATTCTTTATTTAAATACATAGATTACAATCTTATTATATCAAAGTGCTGATACAATTTAAATGACAACAATACTTATGTTCTATTACAACATCACAAATGGACATGAATATATCAATCACTAAGGAGGTATAGGGACTAATCGAAGTCTCCAAACACGTCGGTTGATGCATACTCAACCATCATGTCCTCCGTTCCTGTAGGGTCCTCTGACCGAAGGGGAGTAACGGCGTTGCTAGGTCCCGAGGGGACATCTTGCGAACAACCAGCTCCATCAGTGCCATCTGGATGAAGGTTGAAGTTGGCTTCAAACCTTTTCCCTCGAGGTCCGTTGCGTCCTTGGGATTGCTGGTACAGAATGGCCAGATGCTTTGGGGTTTTGCACTTGTTCGTGAGGTGCGTGTAGCATCCACACTTTTCACAAAGTTTAGTTTTGTCAAACTTGGGCTTTGCGGTGCTTTTCCCACGGCCTGAGTTTCTAGGCTTCCTGTTCCAATTGCGCTTTCGCTTACCATTGAAGTTTGAGGGCTTGCTATTGAAGCCACTATCAAACTTTCGTCCGTTCGCGACATTCATATGAACTTCAGGTAGAGGTTGGGAACCAACCGGATGCTGAGAGCCATTCTTAGCGAGCAGCTCATCATGCTTTTCAGCCTGAAGTAAAATATGAATAAGATCGGAATAGACTTGGTAGTCGCGAGCACGGTATTGCTTCTGGAGGATCCTGTCAGATGGGATCATAGTAGACAGAGTTTTCTCTATCTTCTCCGCATCAGTAGGTTCCTTCCCGCAAAAGCGCAGTTTGGAACTGATCTTATGAACCTCATGATTGTACTCTCCGACGGACTTAAAGTCCTGGAGTCGGAGGTGAGTCCAATCATGAAGTGCTTCAGGCATGACAACTGCCTTCTGTTGTTCATACCTCGTCTTGAGGGCCTGAAACAACGTACTAGGGGATTCTTCCTCCAAGTACTCAGATTTGAGATCTGGATGAATATGGTGCCTTATGATGTACAAGGCGGCATATTTTTGCTCATCTGTCAGCGGCGTCACTCCAGCCAGGGGTGGTTCCACCGGGGTCTGGATTGCACGCACTAATCCACGGGACGCAAGAGCGATCTTGATGTCCATGGCCCATATAGGGTAGTTGTGGCCGTTGAGAGCGAGCGAATCGAACTCTCGAGCCATCGTTCACCTGCATGGGTAAACCAGAGGATATTAATTTACGTCCGGTAAATCAAATTCATCATGGTTATGTTGTAATGAACTATACAAAATAGATGAAGATTCAAGAAGTGGGCTCGAACTCATCGGTGTGAACTTCAAATTGTTAAGCATGGCATATGTGAAGGAGATATGCCCTAGAGGCAATTAATAAAGTGTTTCTTTATCATATCTCGTTTGTTCATAATAGGTTTTTGTGTCATGCTGGAACCGTATTAAGCGGAAACATTAATGCGGGTGTGATACGTAAACAACCAGGTCCCTAGTAGCCTCTACTAAGACTAGTTTCGTTGCGCGATTGATGATCGAGGTTTCCCGGTCATGGGGCATGGCGCCGGTCGGCAATGAGAGTCATATCGCTGGAGAGTGATGTGATGGACATACCCAGATTTGGAGAACATAGTCGTTACACCTTTGACCGTGAGATCAACTCTTATTGATATTCCCCGAAGATACTTTGATTGCACCAAACGTCGTATCTTATTTAGTATGACAATAACGGTGATACTTTTGGGTATTGGATAGGAGTATTGAGACGAGGGGTCAAGAGCGGGATTTGCCAGTCCGCATAGCAGGATAGATACTCTCGGGCCCACTCGGTGAGATCATGTCTAATGAGCTTGCAAGCATGTGACTAGGTCACGGAGACATGAGATCATGAACGAGTAGAAGATAGCGTCGTCGGTAACGAGGTCGGGATTAGGTATGGAGATATCTATGGAGCGACGCTCGGACGTGCTAAGTATCGCTATGGCAAAAGGTCTAAAGACTTCACGTTCAGGTTTGATAGATGAAAGTCATTCGTTATATCTCAGGGATTAATTCAGGGGGTCCAGGCCTACGGATTAGTCGTTGATCATTGAGGAGTCTTGATCATACCTGATATTATATCGAACCGGTAGGGTAACACACTTAAGGGGTTTCGACAAGACAACCGGAAAGGAAGGAGATCACCGGGAACGTCCCGGGAGAGGTCCGATGGAGATCGGGCAGCGCCGAAAGAGTTTTCGGAGCTAGGAAATATTATATATATTATGTTTGATATTAATTAGTGTTATTAATATGCAAATATGATTTTATATATTTATTTTCGAATTTATTAAGGCAGATTTCCCTAAATGGGCCTTCCGGACGAAAGAAGGCCCAAGAGGGGAAAATTCCCTAGGGGAATTCGGTGGGGGCCAGGAGGGCCGGCCTAGGTGGGCCACAAGGGGCCCACCAGGGGGCCGGTGCACCTCCCATGCCGAGCCAGGCTGTGGGGGGTTAGTCCCACATTGCCTGGCTGGCAAGGTTGGCTCCCCTTGGGAGCCTATATAAGAAGGGGAACCCCCAGCCTTTTAATTCACCAATTAATTCCTGATTTCTCTCTCGATCTCGTGGTTCCCAAGTTGGAGCCGCGCCGAGCAAGAGGAGTCGGGGATCTCCTCCACCATAGCCCGCTGCCGCGCTGCTGGTGTTCCGGTCCAAGTCTTCCGTTGCTCGTCCTGGACTGGAGCTTCGGAGGCGTCGTCTCCACCGTACGTGTGCGACTCCCTGCGAGGTGCTGCGCTAGCGGTACTCGGAGGCCTGCTTCCTCTACACGACCTTGAGGTCGGCTACGTCGGTCTTCATTGACAACGTTTGTGCGGGAACGTAATCCCCGCTTTCGGTCTACAAGGGTACGTATTCCGATCTCCGTTCGTACTACTATATCTGCATAGAATAGATCTTGGCTAGTTTAAGGATATCGTTGCTAGGAATTTTTTTGTTTTATGCACACGATTCCCCTTCAGTGGTATCATAGCCGATCTATCGTAAGATATAGCTGTACGCTGTTAGAACCCGTGCTCTGCACGGGGGCACCGTTCCTGTTATTTGCTACCCTCTAGCGTGCACTTGTGTATTCCAGCGGCATTGAGTTGATGAAGCGGCCCGGACCGACTTTACGCGTACGCTTACGCGAGACTGGTTCCACTACTGACATACGGCTTGTACCGTATATGTGGCTGGCGGGTGACAGTTTCTCTCTCTTTAGTTGGTCTTCGCATTTTCAATGGAGGGCCCGAAAGGGATGCTTAAACATGCAATTATTGGATCGTTGTTGTGGTCATAATATTCGTAGGTATGAAGCGGTTCTATTTACGAAAGCCCCAAGCCACGTAAAATATGCAAAAGATAAAGTAGAAGCGTCTAACTTTATTTTGCAGGGGCTATGTGATATGGTCAAGGTAGGTTTATTAAATTGTTTATAAACTGCGGGCGCCAAGAAGACCATGGCGCGATGGACTATATCACATTGCATTACATTTGATGTTTTGTGTGCATCTTATTTTGTGTTATTGTGTGTTACACGGCGGTAGCTGAATAAGATGATCCCTTCAAAATACCACTAGTGTTCTCCCTCCAACGCGCACCACCAATAAATTTCTACGTTATGAGGCAGGGCGTGATGATCGGGTGTCATACATATCTTCGTTCGCATACGGTGGGTGTAAGCCATGTTGCACAAGCGTCAGCGTGGAGGTCTTTGGTGGCGAGCCTAGCATACTCAGAGGTATGGCCTCGGAACAGGAAGACCGAAAGGTCGAGCACGAGTCATAAAATTGGTGTGGCGGACGATTTTGTCTACTCCTGAAGTTGTGCCGCCGGCTTTGATGATGAGGGGTGGTGCAATGGATGGGGGTCGTGTAATCGCTTAAACGACCAGGAGGGATGTTCGTTTGAGTGGGAGTTATGTCAGTTATTTTCTAAAATACTATAACTCAAAATTATTATGAACAAAGTCTTATGTTGTTGCAAATTCCATTGTAGATGTCTCGCCCCTCGTTTAACCTAGGTCTGTTCCTTGAGAAAGAAAAGCTTAAGACCAATGGGTCAAACTTCATGGCCTGGTTCCGCAACCTGAGGATCCTCCTCACTCCCCATAGGGTGGCCTACGTCATTGAGGCCGCCATAGGTGACCCTCCTGCAGATGATGCCTCTGAGGATGAGAAGAAGGTCTTCCAGACCCGATCGGCGGATTCTGCCTTTGTCCAGAGTGGCATGCTCTACGCCATGGAAGCCGACCTGCAGAAGCGCTTTGAGAAGATGAGCGCCTTTGAGATCATTTCGGATCTTAAGGCTGTCTTCGCGCCGCAGGCTAAGGCTGAGAGATATGAGGCTTCTGAGCTTTTCTTCTCAGCCAAGATGGAAGAGCATAGCAGTGTGAGCGAGCATGTAGTCAAGATGTCTGGCTACGTTCAACGCCTGAATGCTCTGGAGTGCAAGATTCCCGATGAGCTGGCGATTGACAGGGTGTTGCAATCGTTGCCACCAAGCTACAAAGGCTTCGTCATGAACTACAACATGCAGGGCATGGCTAAGTCCCTGGGTGAAGTGTTCGTGATGCTCAAGACTGCTGAGGTAGAGATTAAGAAGGAGCACACGCTGTTGATGGTCAACAAGACCGTTGATTTCAAGAAGTCCGGTGGCAAGGGAAAGCAGAGCTGGAAGTCCCGGAGGGAGGCAAAGTTGGCTGCCAAGTCCAGAACTAACAGGTCTGGTCCCAGAGCTAGCGTGGAGTGTTTCTACTGCAAGGGGAAGGGTCACTGGAAGCGCAACTGCCCCAAGTATCTGGAGGATAGGAAGTCTGGCAAGACGGTCGACAAAGAGCAAGGTATATTTGATATACATGTTATAGATGTGTACCTTACATCCGCCCGGAGCAATACGTGGGTATTTGATACTGGTTCTGTTGTTCATATATGTAACTCTCAGGAGGAGTTACGGAATAGAAGGCGGCTGGCGAAGGATGAGGTGACGATGCGCGTCGGCAACGGATCGAGAGTCGACGTTGTGGCTATCGGCACGCTCCCTCTGCATCTACCATCGGGATTAGTTTTGGTTTTAAATAAATGTTATTTTGTGCCATCCTTGAGTGTAAACATTATAAGTGGGTCTTGCCTGTTACAAGACGGTTATTCATTTAAATCAGTGTCAAGCAATTGTGCTATTTATATGAATGATATCTTTTATGTTGATGCTCCCGAGAGTAATGGTTTATTCTTGTTGAATCTCGATCGTAGTACTCACATCCATAACATAGAGGCCAAACGAATTAAGTGTAGTGACGATACCGCCATGTTTTTGTGGCATTGCCGTCTTGGTCATATTGGTATAAAGCGCATGAAGCGACTCCACTTCGATGGACTCTTGGACTCGTTGGATTTCGGATCCCTCGATACATGTGAACCATGCCTCATGGGCAAAATGACCAGGACACCGTTCAAAGGTTTCGTTGAACGGGCGTCGGATTTGTTGGGGATCATACATACAGACGTATGTGGACCAATGAGCGTTTCGACACGCAATGGTTATCGTTACTTCGTCACCTTCACTGATGACTTGAGTAGATACGGTTATATCTATTTGATGAAACACAAGTCTGAAACGTTTGAAAAGTTCAAAGAATTCCAGAGTGAAGTTGAGAATCAGCTTAATAGAAAAATCAAGCATCTCCGGTCCGATCGCGGTGGAGAGTACTTGAGTTTTGAGTTTGGCACACATCTGAAGAGTTGTGGCATAGTGCCCCAACTTACGCCCGCCGGAACGCCGCAGCGTAACGGTGTGTCCGAGCGACGTAATCGTACTCTACTGGATAGTGTCCGATCTATGATGTCTCTTACCGATCTGCCAGTGTCCTTCTGGGGTTATGCGTTAGAAACAGCCGCATTCATTTTAAATAGGGCTCCGTCCAAGTCCGTTGAAACGACACCGTATGAATTATGGTATGGCCACAAGCCTAAGTTATCGTTTCTGAAGGTTTGGGGTTGTGAGGCGTACGTTAAGAAACTGCAGCCCGACAAACTCGAACCGAAGTCGGAGAAAGTCGTCTTTGTAGGATATCCGCGGGAAACCGTTGGGTACACCTTCTACAACCAAGCTGAGGGCAAAACTTTTGTCGCGAAGACCGGTACCTTTCTAGAGAAGGAGTTTCTCGCGAAAGGAGTAAGTGGGAGGAAGGTAGACCTCGATGAAATCGTTGATCCTGAACTCGAGATTCCGAGTGGCACAACGGAAGCAATTCCGGAAACGTCCTCCGTGGAAGGAGTGGGAGAAACTGTCGAGGACGATGTTCTACCTCGTAGGTCTGGTAGATCTCGGATCGCACCAGAATGGTATGGCAATATGGTTTGCACCGTCATGCTAGTCGAGCAAGACGAACCTACGAACTACAAGGAGGCGATGGAGAGTCTAGAGTCCGAGAAATGGCTTGAAGCCATGAAATCCGAAATAGGATCCATGTATGATAACCTAGTGTGGACCTTGGTGGATATTCCCGAAGGGCGCAAGGCCGTCGAGAATAAGTGGATCTTTAAGAAGAAGACTGATGCTGATGGTAATGTGACCGTCTATAAAGCTCGGCTTGTCGCAAAGGGTTTCCGACAAGTTCATGGAATTGACTACGATGAAACTTTTTCACCGGTAGCGATGCTTAAGTCTATTCGGATTTTGTTAGCGGTAGCTGCCTACTATGATTATGAAATCTGGCAGATGGACGTCAAAACGGCCTTCCTGAATGGAAACATTGAGGAAGAGTTGTACATGGTACAGCCGGAAGGTTTTGTCGATCCAGGAAGTGCTAACAAGGTGTGCAAGCTTCAGCGATCCATCTATGGATTGAAGCAGGCATCTCGGAGCTGGAATCTTCGCTTTGATGAGGTAATCAAAGGTTTTGGATTTATCCAGAACGTAGAAGAGACCTGTATTTACAAGAAAATGAGTGGGAGCTCGGTTGTGTTCTTAGCACTGTATGTTGACGACATATTGCTAATAGGGAATGATGTGGAACTTCTGAATAGCGTGAAGGAATATTTAAACAGTAAGTTTTCCATGAAGGACTTAGGAGAAGCTGCGTATGTTTTAGGCATAAAAATCTACCGTGATAGATCAAGGCGCCTATTAGCACTAAGTCAGAGTACTTATCTTGATAAAATATTGATGCGTTTTCATATGGAGAAGGCAAAGAAGGGTTCTCTGCCGGTTATCAAGAATAAGATATTGCGTAAGGCGCAGTGTCCGGTGACGGAACTGGGTAAGGCCGAAATGACGAAACATCCTTATGCTTCAGCCATAGGATCGATCATGTATGCAATGTTGAGTACTAGACCAGATGTGGCATTAGCTCTAAGTTTGACAAGCCGGTTCCAGAGTAATCCTGGAATGGCGCATTGGGTAGCTGTTAAGAGCATTCTTAAGTATCTCAATAAGACAAAGGAAATGTTCCTTGTGTATGGTGGCTGCGATGAGGAACTTGGCGTAACGGGTTACGTAGATGCAAGTTTCTGCTCAGACCCCGATGACAGTAAGTCACAGACAGGTTACGTGTTCAAGGTGAATGGAGGCGCCGTGTGCTGGAGAAGTGGGAAGCAACCCATAGTCGCACAATCTACAATGGAGTCGGAGTACATTGCTGCCTGCGAGGCCGCGAATGAAGCTGTGTGGCTGAGGAAGTTCGTCATCGAACTTGGAGTGTTCCCGAGCGTGCAAGACCCCGTGGTCCTCTTCTGCGACAATACGGGTGCCATTGCGAACGCCAAGGAGCCAAGGTCTCACTCCACCGCCAAACACATTCTCCGACGCTTCCACGTGATATGTCAGTACGTACAAGAAGGCGATGTGAAGATTTGCAAAGTGCATACGGATCTGAATGTGGCAGATCCGCTGACGAAGCCTCTTCCGCTTGATAAGCATGAACAGCACCAGTTAGCTATGGGTGTTAGGCTTTTACCAAGTTGTAATCGAGATTAAATTGTACTCTAGTGCAAGTGGGAGACTGAAGGAGATATGCCCTAGAGGCAATTAATAAAGTGTATTCTTTATCATATCTCGTTTGTTCATAATAGGTTTTTGTGTCATGCTGGAACCGTATTAAGCGGAAACATTAATGCGGGTGTGATACGTAAACAACCAGGTCCCTAGTAGCCTCTACTAAGACTAGTTTCGTTGCGCGATTGATGATCGAGGTTTCCCGGTCATGGGGCATGGCGCCGGTCGGCAATGAGAGTCATATCGCTGGAGAGTGATGTGATGGACATACCCAGATTTGGAGAACATAGTCGTTACACCTTTGACCGTGAGATCAACTCTTATTGATATTCCCCGAAGATACTTTGATTGCACCAAACATCGTATCTTATTTAGTATGACAATAACGGTGATACTTTTGGGTATTGGATAGGAGTATTGAGACGAGGGGTCAAGAGCGGGATTTGCCAGTCCGCATAGCAGGATAGAACTCTCGGGCCCACTCGGTGAGATCATGTCTAATGAGCTTGCAAGCATGTGACTAGGTCACGGAGACATGAGATCATGAACGAGTAGAAGATAGCGTCGTCGGTAACGAGGTCGGGATTAGGTATGGAGATATCTATGGAGCGACGCTCGGACGTGCTAAGTATCGCTATGGCAAAAGGTCTAAAGACTTCACGTTCAGGTTTGATAGATGAAAGTCATTCGTTATATCTCAGGGATTAATTCAGGGGGTCCAGGCCTACGGATTAGTCGTTGATCATTGAGGAGTCTTGATCATACCTGATATTATATCGAACCGGTAGGGTAACACACTTAAGGGGTTTCGACAAGACAACCGGAAAGGAAGGAGATCACCGGGAACGTCCCGGGAGAGGTCCGATGGAGATCGGGCAGCGCCGAAAGAGTTTTCGGAGCTAGGAAATATTATATATATTATGTTTGATATTAATTAGTGTTATTAATATGCAAATATGATTTTATATATTTATTTTCGAATTTATTAAGGCAGATTTCCCTAAATGGGCCTTCCGGACGAAAGAAGGCCCAAGAGGGGAAAATTCCCTAGGGGAATTCGGTGGGGGCCAGGAGGGCCGGCCTAGGTGGGCCACAAGGGGCCCACCAGGGGGCCGGTGCACCTCCCATGCCGAGCCAGGCTGTGGGGGGTTAGTCCCACATTGCCTGGCTGGCAAGGTTGGCTCCCCTTGGGAGCCTATATAAGAAGGGGCACCCCCAGCCTTTTAATTCACCAATTAATTCCTGATTTCTCTCTCGATCTCGTGGTTCCCAAGTTGGAGCCGCGCCGAGCAAGAGGAGTCGGTGATCTCCTCCACCATAGCCCGCTGCTGCGCTGCTGGTGTTCCGGTCCAAGTCTTCCGCTGCTCGTCCTGGACTGGAGCTTCGGAGGCGTCGTCTCCACCGTACGTGTGCGACTCACTGCGAGGTGCTGCGCTAGCGGTACTCGGAGGCCTGCTTCCTCTACACGACCTTGAGGTCGGCTACGTCGGTCTTCATCGACAACGTTTGTGCGGGAACGTAATCCCCGCTTTCGGTCTACAAGGGTACGTATTCCGATATCCGTTCGTACTACTATATCTGCATAGAATAGATCTTGGCTAGTTTAAGGATATCGTTGCTAGGATTTTTTTTGTTTTATACACACGATTCCCCTTCAATATGTAGATAATCTCCATTGGAGTAGGTCTATCAGCATTAGCGGAGTATTGGATACTCGCACTTCGAATGCCTTATGTCATAACTTAATTGAATGCATGGGAGAGCACATAGGTAATCATAATGTCAAAATGACAATATGTAGGATTAAATAGTAGGTGTAGATAAATCTACACGCTACCTCGTGATCATAGAACATCAATTTAAAGAAGTCACCTTGAATTTTGCATTTTAAATTAGCAAGAGATTTACGTTAGATACTCGTCAGAATTCGACGCCAGCTCCATGCGCATGCCACCGTGACACGACAGCGTGTTGCTTCGTCCTCATCGCGGCCACTTCGATGGTGAAGTGTGCTGCCGATGAGAACCAGACACTGATGTACTACTACTCGATAGATTGGATTTTTAAATGAAATAGCAATTTCAATCTCGAGTGGAGTATTCAGACCCGCTTACGTACGGATAGGTACATTTAAAATTTGACTTGTCTTTTTCTGACTAATAGTTGCCTCAAGGTTTTCTTAAGGCGTGAGTGTGACCACTTAAATGATTCAAACCAAGAGAAAACAAAACAATTTTTTGTTGTTGCAAAGGAATAATTTAGTACATTGATATATTCTGCAAGGAAACTTATAGTTTGGTTCATCATCTCTCTGTGATTGGTCGACCCCATGATCTGAAATGGGCTTTAATTTGATTACCATAATTGGGCGGCGTTTTGCACCGAAAAAGCAGTGGCCAGACGTGTTAAATTTAGTTAACTATCATGAGTTCCTAATAGAACACTCTAATCACATACGGTGTATATTTTTCAATAATAATCAAATATGGTGTTTAGCAAGAAGGCATGAACCGCCGACCATGTTATCTGTTTCCACACATGCGAACAAAGGATCAGCCCGAGCCGTAACATCAGCCTCCGATCCGACACGGATGTATCCTGCCTTCTTGGAGTAGATATGACGAATTTTTCCTGATCACTTTTACAGCCCGTGAACGACTTTGCATGGTGTCTAGTCCAATATTTGGTACACACTCCCAATCATCTCCGTTCATTAAAATTTAACAGTAAAATAATGTTGATTTAACTAACATTGTAGAAGCTAATGTTAAAATAATGTTAGACCACTGACCCCGATATCCAGGGCTCTTGATATTAATGGAAATTGTGTGATTTTCGAACAACTGAAAAATCTAGATATATTCAATGATGTCTCATAGAATTTATCTCTTTTGTGTAGCTTATAATAAATATTCATTGAAATTGATATTTTACACCTTGTGGGATACACCATTTGGCTACATCCCTTTTTTAGAATATTTCAAAATTTGTACATACAATTTTGAAAAAATTTATTAGCAGGAACACTCGAACTGAAGAGCCCGAGATACTTTCCACCGGCCAGACGGACAAAACTTGAAGAAAACACAAGGATGAGGGAGACGACGATAGGATTTTTAAGTTCTCTTGCGGAAGAAATGTCTTCTTTCGGCGCAGAGCAACAATGTCATCATGGGTCATCGTCATGGTGGGTAGGTGATGGAAAACTCTATAGTATGACGAATGTTCTGTTGCTGTCAAACAGGAAAAAATGACCAACTTGCACTTCACCTGCTTGCGAAATGCTTCTCCTTTGCGAACTTCTCCATCTTTATTTCTACTTTATAGTGCTATGGGAGTATTTACGTGGTACATTACACCTATTCAGTTAGACTAGTCATAATGAAAGTATCATATATACCATATTGGTAAAAATCTGATGTGTCACTGAAATTAAGTATAAGAAAGATAACTATATGATATCACACTGATATTACTATCATTATATAACACAACTCAAATAGAGGGAAGGGCATCGACAGGCACGAGGTGATCCGAGGCGTTTAGCAGTTCTTCGGTCTGATAGCTAAGGTGACACATGAGGTATTTACCGGAGCACGGTTGGAATCCTATAGTTGGAAAACTTGGTGACTCTGCTCCCATACATGATGGTTCTTGATCCCCACTAATGAAGTGGCCTCATTTTTGTCTAATGGCGTTTAGCATTTATTCTTTATGGTTATATCCTCCTTTTCTTCGGACAACTTAATTATTGGCTTCTAATTGTTATTTTGCAAAAAAATCTAAAATTTTATTCTTATGTTTCGAAAAAGTCTGATTTTTTTATTGATGTAGGCAATGTTGTATTCTACCAATATGTAAATCTCAACTAGAAATATCTTGTACTTTGGCATGCACAATAATGATAAAGTTTGACATTTGAAACAAGTGATCCTCTCAGAATTTTCATTTTTGTAGCCTAAAAAAAATCAATATTTTGATTTAAGATTTTGCAAGTTCGTAGAGTACATTGTCTACACTTGGGATTTTTCAGATTTTCTAAAACTTCAAATATGATTGTCATTTTTTATCAAATAAAGAGCACCATGTACCTCGGCCTCCCCTTGAGGTTTTCGCTTGTTGCGGGCCTATAAATCATGCCTTCGCTTCTCTTCCAGTATCTATCCTTAAGCACAAGCGATTAACGGAATGGCCGTCCCAAGCAGCGCCGAGCTTCTGCAAGCCGAGACAGATCTGGTGCGCCACTCCCTAGGCTACCTCAAGTCCATGGCGCTGCACAGTGCGGTCAAGCTTGGAATCGCTGATGCTCTTCGCCGTTGCGGCGGCAGCGCCTCCTTACCCAAACTGATTGCTACCCTCCCCCTCCCTCCAACCAAAAAGCCCTACTTGTGGCGCCTCATGAAGGTGCTAGCCATGGAAGGAATCTTTGTGGCCGAGGATGCTGCTGTAGTCGCCAATGGCGGCGACGGATCAGCGACCTGCGTGTACCACCTAAACGCAGTGTCTCGCCTCCTAGTCAGCGACGCTACCGGCAGCTCGTGGCAGATGTCGCCGTGCATCCTTATGACGACCATGCCGCAAATTGTCGGATCCGCTCTACGGCTGGGGGAATGGTTCCAGAGCGAAGGCGAGGCCACGCCCTTCGTGATGGCCAACGGCCGCGCCCCCTACGCCGTCGCTGCCCACGACCCCGAGTTTAACTCGGTGCTCAACGGGGCGATGGCTGCCGACAGCCGGTTCCTGGCCGACCTTGTGGTCCGTGAATGCAGCGAGGTGTTCAAGGGGATAACCTCGCTGGTCGACGTCGCTGGCGGGACCGGCACCATGGCGACCGCCATTGCTAAGGCCTTCCCAGATGTTCAGTGTTCAGTTCTTGACCTCCCACATGTGATCCAAGGTGCCTCGGCTCAGGCCGACAATGTCGAGTTCGTTGCTGGGGACATGATGGAGTTCATTCCATCTGCTGATCGCATTCTACTTAAGGTATTTATTTTTATCACTACACTCTACGTACACAGTATAGACTGCAAACACTCCGTTATTTAACTGAAGCTCCTGGTACGTAGTATGTACTGCACAACTGGAGCGACGAGGATTGTGTGAAGATCCTGAAACGATGCAGAGAGGCCATTGCCCAAGGAACAAACGCAGGGAAGATCATCATCATCGATGAAGTGGTTGGATCTCCCGCACAAAACATACTAGAAGCTCAACTCCTGATGGACATGCAAATGATGTCATTATTTATGACCAAAGAACGATATGAGCAAGATTGGAACAAGATATTCACGGAAGCCGGATTTGCTAATTACAAAATCCGACACGTTCTAGGAGTGCGATCAGTCATTGAACTCTACATATAATTTGTTTTTTGAAGTGTTACATATAACCTCTTGTTCCGTATATCCTCGCATACTCTCAGTCATCGAGTATATAGCACCATCTCTCATGCATGTCACCGTTTGCTTTGATATAAATGTATAGTACATATAGTACTACTCTACTTCATCCGCCCATGTATCCCGGTCGAGCATATCTTGGAATGTACTTTCTACCTTGCAAATAACTTAAAGTTGTGTTATATTAGTCATAGTGGGGAATACCACATATTAATATTATGCATATGATACTACTTTATATTACTATCTCAATAGTAAGTGTTCACATATATGTAGTACCATATAATCATGTATTTATTAAACTATATACTCATCTTATTTTGAAATCCGTTGTATCTACCTATAACATCATCATCACCTTTTTTCTCATTAAATATTTGCTACATTGTCATTTTTACCTATATATGTAAAACACGACCCAATGGCACTAGCATCTTGGTCTTACTTTTATATAAGAAAAGGAGCTGCAAGCAGCGCCTGGGTCGAGACTCGATTCCTGGACGTTGGGCACTAGCCTCAGCTAGCTAACCACTGGTCCTCTGACCAGTCTATTTTTACCTATATATGTGACACTTATGTTACGACCTATATTACTCCCATTATGACTAATCATAGACTATCATATTGGGAGTAACTCAAAGTGAACATAAAAAACTGGCAGTAATATGCAGTATAAATATTTAGAAATTGGAATACTTGAAGGTGAACATCCGAAACCGGTGGTAATACCCATAGTGGGAGTAACTCAAAGTGAATATCCGACTGCACCTGAACGTGAACATTTCATATTGTCTTCACCGGGCTATGGCACAGGAGTAGACCCAAATGTCGTGAGGATCAAAATATGATAGTGTGAGAAAAGGGATCGAGGTTCATAAGTGCTTGTGCAACGGTTTGAAAGTGACAGACTGAGTCAAGTGACCTGTTTTTATCAAATGATCCAGAATTGCACGAGAACCTACAAGGACCAAACCGGCAGACCTGATGGCTGGCCACGAGGAGGACGTATTTTATTCAACGTTTGAGGGTTGTTTTTGAATTCCTTGCTTCTTCACGGAGCTTTAAAAAAAGTTTATTGAACTTGAGCAAGATAGTTCCTCTAATTTTTAAATTTTACAAAACATGCCAAGATGATCATGATGGAGTTTGTTTTTTCAAATTTCGGCACAAAACAATCAATCCTGAAAAGTTCATCTTTTTTGGAATATCGAAAAGTTTGACTAGATATAACCATTTTTGCAACTACTATCAAAGATAGTTCGTGTTTGGGTATGGTTATTGACCCAAAACGCGGGTGGCAGTGCAAAAGCCACGGCCTCGTTGCCACGGGCCATGGCCCAAGCAACATGGACTTGGTATTTGCCCCTTGTTCCCAAAGGCTGTAATGTTTGAGGTTTTCTCGAACAGAGTTCTATGATTTTTTTTTAACAGAGTTCTATGATGAACAGAGCAATGAGACATGCCAGCAGTCCAAAATAACAGTGAGACAGACACTTCGTTTGTTGAGCACACTAATTTGTTAATATGATCATCAGCTAAACTGGACAATAATATCAGAAAGAACAATACAGTTTAGTAGTACTGCACATATGCATAGTCGGCCAGTTCCTGGAGCGTGCAACCGTACCCAAAATCCCCAAAAAGAACGTTGCAGCGCTCACCAACCATGTACGATCCATGTCGCCCCTTGCCAGCCCTTACACGTAGTACCTAACTAATCTACTAGTTGTAATGGTACAGGCCGGCCTGCTGCCGCTCCGGCCACACCGAGAACGCCGGCGCCGGTGGGACGGCGCTGTACCGCCACGCCAGGAACGGCGCGTCGGGGTCGCCGCCGCACGGCTGCGCCTCCCCCGCGTACGGCGCGCGGATCAGCTTGATGGGCGACGGCGTCGACGCCGACACTTGCGCGCCGTAGTAGCCGCAGCCGGTCTCTGCCGCGCGGCGCTCCTCCTTCTTGAACCTGATGCCGCAGGCGTTGCACAGCGACTGCATGCAACGAGACGACCAACGTTTAGAACGGCAATGCAATGCACGCTGCTACATCAAGAAAGAGCACGATCGATAGTAACCAGCAAAAGGGAGAACGCGCGCGTACCTTGGGTCCGCGAGGGCCGTTCCTCCAGAGCGGCGTGGACGAGGTGCCGCAGTTGGCGCAGCGGCGGTCCACCAGCTGCTCGTGCCCGGCGGCGCACCGGCCTACGACGTGCCTGCCCTGCTGCTGGTAGTAGCATGACTGATCTGCAACCGGGGCGTCCCACGGCAAGGCCGCGGACTGGCGCGGCGCCCCGTGCGTGGACATGTCCGGCTCGGGCACGCGGCGGCGTGAGGAGGGCGTGCCGAGGGAGAGCGTGCAGTCGACGGAGCCCGCGGAGGAGGAGGAGGCGCCTGGGGAGGAAGGGGATGTGGTGGTGGTGGTCACGGTGCTGTGAGCGTCGTCGTAGGAGTAGGAGTAGGCCGCCTCCTCGGCTAGCGGCGGCCACTGCCCTTTGCTCGGCGGTGGCGGAGGGAAGAAGAGGGAGAAGGTTGACGCCGCCATGGCCCCGGGGACAGTGGCGACGTTCTGGCTGCCGCCGCCGCCGCCGGAGTGGTGGTGGTGGAGCATGATGGGTTTCTCGTAGGTACGATGCTAGCTAAGCTTGGGTGGCTACTTGGCTCTCTTATTTAAAGCTGGTGTGTCAAGGTGTAGTGGGAGAGCTGGCTGGTTCGAGCTGGTTCTGGTGTTTGGGAGCTGAGGAGTGAAGAAGCTAGTGAGCTATGGTGGGCGGTGGGCGGCAGCTAGGATTTATAGGGCGATCTGGCTGCACTGGGCTCATCACGAAGCTAGATTGAGATTTGCATCTGCTTGCTTGATGCTGGGGGCAGTAACCGAGACGCGAGACGCCCGGCCGTTTGCTTTGAACGCCGCCTCGGTCGCATACATTACTGCGTGCTGTGTGCTAGGCTAGGGCTAGCATGGTGCATGCAATGGAACAAAAGATTGCGCACGACTACAGATGCAAAGACCGGCAGGCAGGGCAGACGAGAGGGAGAGGCTGCGGCCAATGAGTGCGAGGCGAGGCGAGGCGAGGCTGGCTGCGGCGAAGCCCTGCTCTGGCGCTGGCTGTGGGTCAGTGGTGGACGTCTCGTCTCGAGGGGAAGGATAGATGGGTGACTGGTCGAAGCAGAGCAGAGCAGAGCAAGAAGAGACTACTGATCTGACTCTGATCCGCCGCGCTTATCCCGGAGCTACAGCGGCCGGCCGCTACAGGGGATGCGAGCGAGCAAGATCAGCTATGGCGAGAGGAGAATCAATTGAGACGATGGATGGGAGGGGCCCTTGCTAGCTGCTGGGCGTGTCATATATAGCAACGGCGAGTGACCGTTCCGGCCGCAACAGGACCGGAGATCCGGCCAGCCAGAGGGTACGACGGCCGAGCTCAGGCCTGATCAGAGGCTGGCGTCTCTGACAGCCATGGATGGCTTCATTGCATGGCCGGGAGCGCGGTCAAAAGGAGGAGGCAGGCATGTGACCGGGCGCGGGGAACAGTCTCCCATGCAAGCTCGGGGCCATGGCGAGCGTGGGTCACGAGGCGGGAGGAGGGAGACGGTTGCCGTGCCACAGGAACGCGTACCGCTGGCCTGGTCGCGTCCAGCAGCGTGCGACGGGACATGGAATATTTTTCTTGCGTGCTCCATCTCGTGTGTGTATCTATCTGTCTTTGCGGCTGCCGGCTGCCTTTGCCCAGCGCCGCATCTGCTCCTGGGAGGTCGACACGTAGCTGACACACAGTGGTTTATAATCAGTTAGTATAAATAAAAGATATGTGAACATAAAATACCTAACAACAAAACAATTGCAAAGCCCTACTTTTAACGAAAAAAGTTGTTATTTTTCGATCAAGAATATTGAATATCAAGCTATCAAGAAGCGATCGATAAAGAGAAACATTTTTGCACAACTCATTCTTTGTCGTACTAAAGGCCATTTCAATCATATCATTGTCACGGGAAAAGCAACGCCCACTTAGTGAGAGAACAAATAATTCGTATAGCAAGAAAATCATTAAAATCTATAATTCTCTCCGTTTCGAATAATGGGTAGGTTAATAAAACAATTTTAGTTAATAATATACGGCGCCAATATTTAAATTTATAGAGAAAAATATACCACACACCTAGAGTCGGTTTTGATGACCCATAGTTGTCATCTTATTACTCGAGCGGTAGCACCGGTACAGTATAGTAACCAAATGCACATATTTTAATGCAACCTGCTTAATTACATGATGGATTGGCAACGTCGAATACATCGATAGCTCATCTCATAAGTTAGAATCATTTTAGATCCGTTCTTGGCTCCGCCACTGTGGTTGTGCACGGATCGTAAATTGTTTGAGCGTCTCACATAAACAGGAGGAGATACTCATAGCTGTGAAGTTGCATTTTCCAGTAAATCTGGCAATATCCAATGTGAATATCTTTGTGCAAAAAAGAAGAAGTGAAAAGCCAATGTTTCCCCTTCGGAAAGAAGGAAACAAGGGTACCAATAACTCACATGTCACTCAGCATGACATTGCCATGGGAGACGTCATAGTCGCCAAGCCAAGCACACTGCCCGCAGGCTTAACAGAGTACTATACGTACTGGGTCGAAAAGCTCCGGCCGGCGACGTCATGCATGCATGCCACGGCCGGCCTGCGCGCGTACTGGCGGCGGCGTCGTGTCGAGCGGGCGGAGGCCAAGGCCACCGGCCGGCTCGACGGTGGCGACCGATCGATGAATGTCCGTGCCCTCGCAATGGCGACCGATCAATGTTGGCCGGCCGGCCGTGTGTGATACAGTCACACAGTGGCGTACGTGCGGCTGCGTCTGCATGCACTCGCAAATAAGAGGGCCCGAGCGTACACGTACGTTACATCCATGAAACGTCGCGATACGAGTTAACATGCATGATCTAGCAGCTGGTACGTACGTGTACAACAAAGTTGGCGAGATGATGATGCAACTATAGCTAGACTAGACGCTGCTGTACTTGCTTCTGCTCGTCGATGCAGTGCAATGCGTCCTGCAGTTTAATTTAACCGAACTCATGTAGTACGTGTGTCCTGCCTGCATGCAGCGCCTGTGCTAGCTCGCTGTGGAATCCATTGCTCATCCCTGCAGATTAATCCTGTGGTTTTATCTTCACAGCATCCATGCCTCACAGGTAGCTACAATCGTTGTCCGACACCTATTGGCTCCTCTCTTTGGTTGCCGCACGTAACGGGGTGCATGCAACCCACAGCGACGCTCTAAGCAAAAAAAAATCATTCAATACAGCTTTAGACAAAAGGTTTAAATTTTATTAACATTTAATTATATCTTATATTAAATTTAAATGAAGTTTGACCCTAACCCTAGCCTAATCGAGGTCGTCCTAGTCGAGGCCATCGTCCTCCTCATCGAGCACCACATAGGTGGAGGAGGAGGCGACACGGCTAGTGGAACGGTCGTCTTGACACTACGCACGATGAAGGTGCCAGGAGAGGCGGAGACAGCCATCTGTGTCGAGCTCACCAGGGTCGACATGAGGCCCGGCGAGTCCCCTTCGATGGTGGCCACCGAGTCGAGCAAGCAAAGCGAGGAACCTGGGATTGTCCATGTCGTGCTTGTTCCGTACCACGACGATCCGTGGTAGCCCGCCATGCACAGACAGTGGCTCCATCCCGTGGTGACGCGGACGTCGTGGCTCGCGGATTTCGCGGATGACGATGTCGCTGCCACCTCCTCAACAACACGGTAGTGTCATGACCCCTCCTTCATCGGTTGGCAGCTACTATGTGGCAAGAGGGGGGATCGTCACGATGTGGCAGGACAGGTAACTGTAGTAGCCGAATGGAGGTAGGGTCCTCTGTTACGGCATGCCGACGACCGCCGCAATGGCGGAGCCCACCATTTAGCAAGCCCACCTCGTTGTAGAAGGCAAGCGACTCCTTGCACCGTCGGGTTCGTTGTAGAAGGTAAGCGCCTCCTCGCACTCGCGCAGGAAATGCTGGAGCCAACGACCCTAGTTGTTGTCGTCGTATTCTTCCGACGCACGCTTCTCGCTTGAGAGGGAGCGCCGCTGGATCTGATCCACCGTTTTTCGCAGCACCGACACATGGAGACTGCTGTTGGTGAACGTGCTCCAGCCATTCGGCTGGCGGGAATCCGGCGGGACGAGCATCTCATACGGTGGAGGTGCCACGTATTATCGATGTTGATTATGCGGCCTCCCCGAGGTGCCGAGCTGCCTACTTTGTGGTTGTTTGCAATTGTGAGCGTCGGCAAGGTTGAAGATGAGGATGTAGTGGGAGATTGCGAGGTTGTGTGTGCGCGATGTGGTAAGGCGCGGCGATGAGGTTTTATATGTGTGGCGACCTAAGTGGGTGTACGCAAGCATCCTCACCGACGCAAATGCATTGTGTGGGAAAGTCGTGACGCCGGCTTGTAGACCGTCGTGCACGTTGTCGCCGACATTATTACGACATGTGACGGTGATGGCAGCCTGTGATTCACTTGCTTGCTTTATTTCTTGTTAATTTCGTAGTCCCATCCAGGGCACGAGAGAGAAACTGCTGCTGCTTCATTCTTGTTAGTTTTCGTAGCATTCACTTGCTTGCTTTATTTCTTGCAGAAGGCTGCGCGGCGGTCGTATGATGAGGAACCAACAAATGGAGTAGTAGCTAGCTAGCATCAAAAGGAATGAAAGACCAAAGGAGCAAACCAGATTAAAATGAGTGTGGCAGGGGCGAAAGCGAAGAGAAAAAGAAACCAGGCCAAGGCAGCAGAATATACAGCCTTCTGCATTTCGTCGATGCTCACGATCAGGAACTCTTTAATTTCTCCGGTTTTTCATGCATGGGCTTTCCCTTTCGGAAGAGCAGCTAGCTCGCACGAATCACGACGTAGTATATGTTGGAATCCATCATAAACCCTCATTCATGGAGTAGCTAGTGTGCGTACATCGAGGTGTGCGTTGCCACGTACGAGAACACAACGGATATGTCATGGGAGATGCATGGATGGATGGAGCTGTCTTTCCATGGATTTCCCTCTCGATCGAGTCAAAGAAGGGGCTTGCCTAGTCAGGTTCACGAGGAGGAGATTAGCAGCTTGCATGGAAGGTCACGCAAACTTTTCCAATTTCCATGGCCTTGGATGAACGGAGCTGGGTTGAGCTATAGCTGCTCTGCTTGCAGGGAGAGTATAGCCGATCGAGTACTAGAGATACAAGAACAGTGATCTACTGTATTTACGAATTTACGACTAATGTGATTGTTCGTTCAAGTTTACTTTTAACAGTCTAAAATGTGCATACAAATGCTCTGTTCGCTGGTCAATGGCGTCACAGCTTATTCCACCCTAGCTCATCGCAGAGTTTCATCTCAAACCTGAGACACCGGTCGTCACATGCATGCAGGGATGTTGCACCATGCACAGATGCACTGATGCACGTGTGACGGAAAAACATTCAGCGCGCGGCGATCGACTGATCAAGTAGATTATTAAGTACGCCCTTGAAGAATCCACCGTCAGACGGAACAATTAGCCAGCAGCAGTTTGGTGTCCCCAAGGAGGAAGATCGCTGTTCAAAAGGCTGTCGCCTATAAAGGCCTCGAGATTGCTTTAACAATGCTTTCACGCGCTAAGCACGAGAGACATGCATGCACAGAGCATCTTTTGAGATCCATATTGGGTTTGTTTAGCGGCATGTTCTTGCTGTTACCTCTTTGTACCCTAGAGCTCCACTATTCCCACTGTCCCACTATATATGCTTTCTTGTGGATTCCTTCTACGGTTCACGATGTGGTGGCATATACATTTGATCACTTCAAATTTTCAACAACCAAAAGCTCTAATGGTAGCAATAACATTCGATCCTTTAAAAAATGCAAGAAAACATGTTTTGACAACGTTCCCGATGTGGTGGCATATATACATTTGATCACTTCATCCCTTCAAATTTTCAACAACCAAAAGCTCTAGTGGACGGAGCTTGATCAACATATTAGTCGGTCAGCGAGCAAGCATAGTCGGTACTCTAGAGTATGCACAGAGGATCCAGGAGGGTTAGCTCCAGCTAGCTAATGACCTTGAGAGAAGTGAGACATGCTGCTGCTGATTCTCCCTAATCGCCTTGACCATGCATGGTCACTGTCCACCGGGAGTAATAACTGAGTACTGTGATTCCTTCTATTTTAAAATATGTAAAAATATATTTACACGCATTCCAAATTTTGAGAAAACCCTGCATGCAAGTTGTCCATGACGTATGCCAAAAATGTGCAGAATTTTAATTAAAAATACTGTACATTCTATGCTATAAAAATAGCAAATGTGTGGACCTGATTATGTACATTTTCAAACCTTCAAAATATAAAAGCTTTTACCATTTTCGTATTACCCATGCTACCACCAATTTTTGAAGTGTGATTTTGCGTATTTGAAGGATGCATCATTGATTGCATTTAGATTTTCCTTCATATTTTGAAAGAACCGTAGGTAAATTTTGGTAACTTTTAAAACGAGGCATAATAGATAACTGGAACTCAAGGGAGATAATGATTTTTGTACTACTGACAACTACAACGACACTCTCCGATTTATCTGGTTGGTCTGATCGGACAAATCTACATCTTCAGTTTTGTCCACTGACTGGTCATTTTTGGTTCCAGTCAATGAGTACAAAGACTAGTTTGAGAGTTCAAAATCCAGAAATAGAGATAATCCTCTAGAGTTTGTTCTAATAACAGCTTTGTCATCGCCACCTACGTCACCATTGACTGATCCCACAACTCATCGTCACAGCGCCTAGGACACATGCAGCTGCAGATCGAACGAATGCTGGGCAATGGGACATACGGTAGATACAGTAGGAGTACAGTAGATTCGTAGGTCACAGGCGCCGCGTAGACGTAGACTTGTAGTGTAGAGTAGGTGTGGAGGGCACAGCTGTCATTTCTCAAAATTCTCTTGCATGCCAAGGTCGTTTGACCCACGACCACCAGAGTTTGAACCGTAGAATTGTTTTTGTTTTCGAGAGACGAACCGTAGAAGCTGGAGCTACTGCGCGCGGCTTCTCGGCTTTTTCTTTGCTGTGGCTGGGCTTAGCGGGCCGGAAGCAACTTGGGCCCGGACGGCCGTGAAGAGGCTTTCAAAAGGGAAAGAATTAACCAGTCTCTGAAGCCCGATGAGGAGGCCCATATCGATACTGGCCGTGACAATTGCATTGCCCTCCCTGGAGTGTACCTATAAAAAGGCAAGCCTTCCGGAAGGCCACCTGCCGCCGCGCGCGCGTCCACGTGTCCCGTGCGGAGCAGGGAGCCCAAGAGATCGTGGAACGAAGCCCTCGCGTGTAACCGCGACTCGTCCCGCGTTGATCGCTGATCGATCCAGCATACGCGCTGATGCAGGTGCCCAGACTTTTTTTTTTTTACAAAATACAAACTATGATAGTATACCAACGCAGAATGGGATGTACAGCAACGCAGACCAGGCTGTACAACAACATAGACCGGTTTGTACAGCAACACAAATCAGTTTGTACGTACAGCAATCCCGACCGGGTTGTACAGCAACGGAGACCGCGTTATACAACAACGGACACTGCGTTGTACATCAACAAAAACCGGGTTGTACAGCAACACACAAATCGGGTTGTACAACAACATAGACCGGGTTGTACAGCAACACAGCACATGTTGTACGTAGAAATACATTCGGGTTGTACAAACAACTACACGTAACAAGTTGTACGTACAACTACAAAATTCAGTTTGTACGTATGCCTATACTTAGTGTGTATAAACCGTACACAATCCAAAGTACAATTATTTTTTGTCGAAACCTATCAATCAATATGGGATCTAGTTTTGAAGATCTCGACGAGAGGAGTTCAAAAGTGAAAACGGTTCGTAAATCGGATAAACGGTTCTCAAGATATTTTGTTTTTAAAAAACGAATCTCAAAATAAATGCATATACAACCCTCTGCCCAGTACCAGAGAGCTGCCACTTGTCACCACGTGGAGAAAAGGTGGGAGCAGAAACGAACGAAATTGCGACACTTGTCATGACAGGAGCGCACACGCGTAGACCTTTGCGAAGGGAACCCTTTTTCTAATGATTTCCCCCTCCCAGTCTCGAGGATGTTTGAGACTTTGAGTGTACGGGAGTGTCCACACACTCACACATATTATGTCTCGTATGAGGGAAATGCTGGACTAGAGGTTGATAGGCATGGAATTAATATTTCTTATTTTAAAAATAATAAATATAATTAAAAAATAAAAATAGTTTGCTGAGTGCCATGCACGATGTTTTCAGAGTGCGCTTTCACGGGGAATTCAAAAGGGATGCCGTCAGGTTTCTGTCAAGTGTGTCCATATGTCCACCATATTGCCAAGTGTCGAGCCTAATACCGATTGCCCATTTTTGCCAAGTGTTGCAGGGGCGTAGTCACTTTTCGAGTGCCTATAGTTGCCTGAGTGTTGGTTCGAGCAAACAAAGATGTGTGCACGCAATTTGGGATAGACAAGATAGCATGTGATGGGGTTGTTAAAAAAGTGTGTGATGGTCCGTCAGTGAAAGAAGGATATGGCGTTGCTAGATAAACGAAAAAGATCTAGGAGGTTGAGTGCTCATTTAGCATACACATAACTTTAGTTTGAAATTTTACCGCATATATATTAGGTCAGCAAGCAAGCTCATTAAAAATCTTACTTGTCCCTTTCGATACCCTGGTAAGGAAAAGAGTGTGTCTGAAACTTGCCGCCTTTAACAATATCGAGCATTGTGGGTACCGTGGTCGGCAATGCAATAAGCCGGAGGTAATGGAACTCGCTTGGGCTAAATCCTTCATCAGTAAACTGGGAGGCAACGTTGGACGTTCCCGGTGGCAGTTGTGTTTTAGGGCTTGTGGGTACCGTGGTACAATTTATGTCTGCATTGTGTTTGGTACAGTAGGCCGATCTCTATGAATTATGCGTGTTTAGGATAAGTGAGCCCTAGAATTTAACCATGCGCATGTTCTATGTGTTTTCTTCTTGTATGCAACATATGAAATTAAGGCCACGGTCAATGCAAGGAGTTTTTATACTACATCACTTGGTAGTAAAGGATCACCTTTTGAGTTATTATTATACCACTGCCAATGATGATGCTCTAGAGGCAAACTTGCCTTACGTCCAAAGAATTTTGTTGTGAATCTAGAGAAACTTCCAAATTCGTAGTGATGATGGGCTCTGATTATTTTCCTCTTTTTTTTCCAGGGATTACAATATAACAGTCCCTGTTTGACAACGTAAATTAATCTGATCTGACTTCCTGGTCGCCAGTTTCCAAAAGATTATTACTGTAACAAAAAATTGTCAAATGTATGGGCTCTGACTCAGCTAGCCGACTTTGTTCCTAACTGCAATTGTAAACAAGGTGCAAACAAGCAGATACCTGTTGCGTAAGCATCGCATTGTGTACAGAACCAAAGAAAATTACATTGACTCTAGCTTGTAGAAACAAACATTTGATGACACATTTGATATAACTGGCCCTAGCTAGTGCTAGTACTGGACTGGACGCCGACGTTGGAGTTGGGGGTCTTGGGTTTCCTGGCCATGACAAGATAGAGGGGGCTGCAGCGAGGCTTGAAGGCCCAGATGCGGACCACGTCGCCGACGGTGAAGCTGCAGTCGTTCACGAACTCCAGATACTCCTCCCCCTTGAGGCTCGTCCCGCGGCCGCTCTCGCAGCACGACATCTCCAGCTCGATGATCCCGGCGCGGGCGTCCACCACCTGCACGGGGAGCCCGCGGCCGCCGCCGCCGCCGCCGCGGTGTAGGTTGGCCGCCTGTTGCTCCTTGGCGGTGAGGATCGGGCGCAGGTTGCGCAGCACGCCGCGGGCCGGGAGGCGGAACCGGCTCTGCCGCGGGTCCAGGTCGGTGGCGGTGACGGTCTTCTCGTCGATGAAGTGCACCGGCAGGTCCGCGGGGAGCTCCAGGTGCGGGAGCAGGCGCCCGCGGAGCCACCACGGCTCGGTTTGATCGGCGGAACACAAGGCCATTGCTCGATCGGCACGGTCTCTCGTGGCTATGCGATTCGACAGATCGTGTCTTGGCTGCCTGCTGTGTCCCTCGTCTCCTCTCGCTGAGCTGAGCTATATGGGGATGATGTTGATGTGGGAGTTAGAGTCGGAGTCGGAGACCGGGCGCGCGGCAATAAAAGTTGAATCCCGATCGAGTTCCTCTACTTTAATTTGCCTCAACTTGGCAACCAAGTTTAGGCCTTGTTAATTCCCACGAAAGAAAGAATCTTTGGCAGTCTTTTGCTTGGTTCTATGCTTTTTTCCCAGATGGGGAGCAATTTAAATGATTGGGTTGACAGCAATTTGTTGGGCAATTTGAAAAACCCGAAACAAGATAACCTTTGAAGAACACAAGATGCATACACCGTTTGAAGTGGTGTATCTGGTAGCTTCACTCCTGTTATATTGGGCGGGTTTGCTGAAGCAAGGGGATAAGGAGTCCTTGAAGAATGGGGCATCCATGTTGATGCAGGCGGCGGCAACCGCATACTCTCAGAGTACTGGAGCTGGCGGGGATGCAGCTACCAGGAGGGTGCTGATGATTACTAGAGCTTGAGGCACGACGAAACTCCAACGTGGTGGTGGTTTTGGTGCAACCTCTTGGAAGACGTTGAAACTGAAGGTTTTTGGTCTTTACTGTGCGTCTCGAGACGAGGCGGTACACATCATGTTTTTGGCCTTTAGTGTGCATCTCGAGACGAGGCGGTACCAGCGGTCCTTGGCAGCAGCGGGCCATCGTCTTCATCGTCAAGGCGTAGCGAAGAAGAGCAGTAGCCAAATATTTGTTTTTAAAGGTAGCCAAACATGGTTCTGGATCTCACTCGTTCCTAACGGAATTGAGAGCAAAGCTCGTTTTAAGAAAAATCTTCCTAAAACGTGGTTTGGTAAAACTGGCCTCTAAATTTGTGTACAAGACAGTCTAAAATGTGATAGCATAACCACTTATTATGGCAAGAAAAATCGTACAAGACAGTCTACCACAATAGCAAGGGTTTCAGTCCAAAAGTGCATTTGGAGCCCGAGCTCGACATATCCCTTGATTTTGCAACATTCGAAAGTCAAATTGTGATATTTCAATTATTTTTTTTGGAAAAATAACTAATAGAAAAAAGAGCTCGGTGTAGCTCGGGCTCCATACAATCGCACTCAGGTTTCAGTTATCCTAACAGCTGCATGGCATATAGTGATCGTAAATCATTGGTGATTGGTAAATCATTTTTTTTACCGGCCAAAAGAAATATCATTTATATAGCTTCTAGGCATCTTCCAGCATTATTTCTTGAGACGCTAATCTAATAAATATATGAAGTTAAGAGAGAAGGAATATATGTACAAAGTTCTACGTGAACACTATGCATAGAACTCTCACATATGCATCCATTAAGATCCACTCCGCTTGTATGCATCCACTTAGATTCTAATTTGAATAGCACTGAATGCGCCAGTTTGAAGCTAACAGCCGGGGGTCCAGTTAAACATACGTTAAAGCTACACATGATGCTGTAAATGGATGATAAAACAAGACAGATCGGCAGCAAGACATCAATACACGCATCCAGAAGTATCAGAACAAATGTTTGACACAAAGCCACCAACAAAGAAGCCAACTGCAGCATCAACACGACAGGGCATATACTAAAGCTCAGAGATAATTGACTGTCTTCACACTTCAGACATGGCCGATGTGACATGGATATAATCTTGTAAGCACCAGGAACATCTGCAATATTAGAAAGAAAGTATTGTGTAAAGCAGATACTCGATAAGACGTTATACATATACACCACCAAGTAAAGCATACAAGTGATACAAAATTCAAGATGCTGACATGCAACACTAAACACTTCAGATATCAAATCCAACTAATACTCTGATATACGTAACTGAAAGTACATAGAGATGTTATGTGTGGTTAATATCTGCACAAGTACACTTGTTTTCTCCTTGCCATAAAATAGAATATAGGTCTTATCAAATTAAAGAAATTGTCCATAGTAAAATTGCAGACTAGTTTTATTTTGTCCTTATCATCTTGCAACATGATATCTCTCTAACATGGATTGTTCTTCATCAGAAACTCAGAAGTTGTTCCAAGTATTTGCATGTTCAGCTTACAAGTCTGCACCTTGTCAGCTTTTCAGAAGACATGCAGTTCCCAATAGGGTGACTACTAGCCCTGTGGTTGGATTGAGGTGTCCAGCAAAAAGGAAGGTAGCAAACGACAACTTACATCTTCTAATGGTAGTAGGCTTCATATGGACTAGCCGTGGGCTAAATAGAGCAGATAAGTTGAATAGGGTGCATAATCTCTTTGGTGATCATCACCCAGATTTTATTGGGCTATCTGAGACTAAGAAGAAGGATTTTATTCCTTTCAGTTAAAAACACTGGAACCTCGTGAGGATTATGTGTGGAACTGGCTCCCTGCGAAAAATACCGCTGATGGAGTTCTAGTTGGCATTAGCTCTGACACGTTTGATATAGTGTCATGGGGGATCCACACATTTTATGTGTCCTGTGTGATTAAACACCGCAAAGACAAAGTGGTGTGGAGGTTCATTGCAGTTTATGGCTCTGCTTATGACGAGCATAAAATGGAGTTTATCAATGAACTTCGCAATGTCCTAGCCAATTGGTCAGGGCCCAAGGGCGGTGACTTTAATTTGGTTAGGGATGCTTCTGAAAAGAACAATGGTAATATCAATCAGAATGGGCCAATATCTTCAATGAATGGATAAATAAGTTTCACCCTATCCTATGGAATTAAAAACTAACGTTAGGAGGTATACTTGGGCCAATAATCAAGATACCTTGGTAATGGCAACTCTAGACAGAGTTTTTTTTTTTGAAACTCTCTAGACAGAGTTTTCATCACAACATGTTGGGATAGTCTATATCCGGCTAGTTAGGTGAAAGCTATGCCTAGATTGAGTAGTGATGACACTCCTCTGGTTCTAGACACGGGGCACGACCAATACCAACACACAAGCAATTTATGTTTGAAAAATGGTGGCCTAAACAAGAAGACTTTGACCAGACTATTAAAACGGTTTCGTCGACTCCCTGTACTCCTAGAAAAGCCATTGATGTTTGGCAATTTAGAGTTAGATCTTATAGAAAATTTACCAAAGGGTGTTGTCCTAATGTAGAGTCAGCACAGAGCAGACTAAAACAACAACTTATTGCTGAATATGATATACTGGATATTCTCTCTGAGACACAACCTCTGTCCCCTGTTTCTAAAACAGAATGAAGACTGATTCTTCTTCTTTGACAGATATGTGGAAGAAAGATGAGATCAAGGCTAGACAGATGTCTAGGGAGAGACAAATTCTGGAGGGATTATGCGGCTAACCAGAGAAGGAGGAAGAAGCAGATAACAACCCTACAAGGCCCTAATGAAACCCTGTTGAAGACAATGAAGGTATTTTAAAGATTGAAGATTGCTGTAGATTACTACCAAAAAGCTCTTTGGTTTCTCTCAAAAACTCAACATTGATATTGTTGATGATTTTTGGGTTTATATGAACCAGTGTCTGATGAACAAAATGCTTACCTAGAAGCCAAGTTCACAGAAAAGGAGGTTAAGGATGCTGTCTTTAGCTCTTATGCTGAAGGAGCACCCGACCCTGATGGGCTTTCGTTCCTCTTTATCAACATTTTTGGGACCTAGTTAAGAAAGATTTGATGGCTATGTTCAATGGATGGAATAAAATGGACCTGGACTTATTTACTGGTGTAGAGGATGCGTTGGTACGAGGTCCTCTAGATTGCACAAACTATACACTTTAGTGGTGTAGAGGATGCGTTGAACTGGAAATTTGATGCCAAAGGAACTTACAGTGTGAGCTCCTTTTATGCAGTAATTAACTTCAAGGGGATCATGCCAGTATATGTGCATGCTGTGTGGAAGGTTAAAACTCCCCCCAAAATACAATTATTTTCATGCTTCATTGCTCAAAATAAAATTCTCACTAGAGATAATCTGGTTAAAAGAAAACATGTAGATGGCCTCACTTAGGGCTGGGCGTTCGGTTCCCCCGAACCGATCAGGTCGGTTCTTCGGTCAGAAAAGTATTTCGATTCTGAAAAAGTGTGCACTGATTGTTTAATTCATTTGTAGCTAACCGACACTTCGGTGCCCGGTTGCATCGGTTCGGTCCTCCGATCTGACCGATTCCGTTATACAGCTGGGGTGACCTAAGAGAGCTGTCATTATATGGCCTTCGCTCATTTGGGGCTGAGAAATATAATCCTTTGTATAGTCTAGGCGTCTAGCTTCTGGAATAAAAACCATAAAAAGAACTTCAGAATACAAAATGTTGGTATGTTCGTTTGGCGCATCGATCTGGATGGGGTCAGGGCTCATATAAAAAATTGGGAAGGGAATAGATCAACTGATTCTGGAAAACAAATAGCGAGACTTGGGGAGAGCAAAAAACACTCGCCGCCGCGAATTCTGGAGAGGGAATTGCATATTTTGGGGGAGAAAATATTGTAATTCAATCCAAACTGCTATGGTATACGACTGAACAAGTTTCACCAGTAGAATAATTTACTAAATTGTGTTTTACCAATGTAGTTTTTATATTCCTTCCACATACAGGCCAATAAATAAGTTTCTCTTTAGTGATAGTTTATAAGTAAAACAAGCACACATAGGAAAATAGCATAGAAACTATAAGCATACAGAGTTCAAATATTTTAACTTACAGATCAGAAATTTGCACCGGTTTGTTGGATATCAATTTTGTGTAGTGATATACCACCGGAAGTCAGGACCTTCTGAACCTTGTCAACTCTTGCATCAACCTTTTGACACTTGATCTCTACCATCTTAAGATGATAAGATGTTGATGCCCATGCCAACTGGTGATTAGTACCTTCTGTCACCATTGAAGGATCAAACTCCTATAGGAAAGAGACATCATAATGAATGAATAAAGTCATGGAAGTTTATTTTGGTAACCTGCAGCTATGAATCCCCAATATACATACCTCAAAGAATTTGAGAGTGAGTTTCTCCAGATTAGGTGACTGTTGGATGAAGAGAACTAGTGCACTGAGGTCAGAATCCAAGCACCAGTCGTCCATCACCAAAGTCTTTAGCATGGGGAATGTTGGGCGCCACTTTAAATCCCTTTGGAGAATGAACTACAAAAGGCAAAGCAGCAAGCTGAAATAAGAAGCGTGCTAATTCTAATTCCTTTATCTACAGAATGAAACCTTAACTAGCAGCTTAACATTAGCTACATTAAGTAGAAGAAGGTGATTTATTTATGATGGTCTAGTGCTGAAGGAACATTTGAATACAAAAACCATTAGAAGTGGAACACCTCCGACATACATACCGTGTGGTCATAAGAAGCGGACACCTCCAAGTGAGTGGCTTTTGAGAGTCCCTGGAAGAAGTAGCTGCTCCGGCGACTCGCGTCAAACTCAAAAGCGAATTTGCAGTCCGAACATGGATGGCCGTGGGCCTCGTGGCAACCAGTGTCGCTGATGAAGCACCTGTCCCCAGAGAAGTCTCCTAGCCTAACAGTGGCAATTTCCAAGGACGGTAAGCCGTCGAGTAGTGGAAGCCTGCCGAAATTTTCAACCAACTCGAGGCGAACAAGACTAGGTAGGGAGATGGAGGTGCGGTGTCCCATGTAGAGCTCACAGGATGTGATGCTTAGGTATTGCAAGGCAGGAGCGACGAGGCTTTCAGCGAGGATTATGCAGTGCTCCATCTTAAGGTCCCTAAGCGCTGGGCAGCCAGAGAAATCAAGATTGACGCGGGAGCAATGAAGTTCCAGCCTCTGGAGGTGCTGGGAGAGCAGCGGCGCTGCAGGGTCAGGTAGGTCCTGGTGGAAAACGGAATCGGGGTCGGTGGGCAAGAAACAACAGCGGATGGTACGAGCATTGCAATCCAAAGCGGCCTGGATGCTGTGGAGATAGACGCGCTCCACCAACATGAACCAGTCGAAAGCAAAATCGGTCTCCACCAAATCGAAATGACATGAATCCAGCGGGCAGGGGCCTTGGCGGCGAAGGAAGAGTAGTTGGTCGATGAACTGGATAAACCTGGCGCTACCGAAGTTCTTGACGGCGGTGATACAGAGGGTGGGCGAGCAAGTCCAGACGTGGCGCCAGCGTCTGGCGAGCACGCACGTACGCACCGCCTCATGCGCTGGAAGGAAGGATACGATGGTGGGGAGGACGTCATCCTGGAGGTCGTCCATGTTCATCGCGGACGGCGCGTTCTCGGTCTTCTTCCATGGGGACATTTCGTCGAACACTTCGGCCGCGTCCATGAACAAGGACCTAAACATGATTTTGTTCATTGATGTTTTGTGTTCACTTTTAAATCCTTCAAAAATAGTTTACGTTCACCGCCATTTTCTGTTCATTTTTAAAATCATTCAACAAATATTTAGTTCACCGACAATTTATGTTTAGTTTTTAAAGTCGTTCGATAATAGTTTATGTTCACTCATAATTAATGATCCCCTTTTTAAAATCTTTCAAAAATAGTTTAGGTTCAAAAATCTTTTGTGCTCACTTTAATGTTCACCAACCTTATCTTGTTCACCTTAAAATCGTTCACAAATATTTGATGTTCACCAACCTTATCTTGTTCACCTTTAAATCGTTCAAAACATAGTTTTTCTTCACTGACACTTTTTACGTTCGATTTTGAAAATTCGTTAAAAATGTTTTTGTTCACCCTTTTAAAAAATCATTAAAATAGCCTATGCTCACTAACAATTAAAATAAATGTTATAATTAGAAAATGTTCATATTTTAAAAAAAAATCATTTTTAAATGGTTCATTTTAAAAAAAATGTTCACACTTGAAAATGGTTCGGATATATAAATTGTTCATATTTGAAAATGTTCATTTCTTGAAAATGGTTCATAGTTAGATAACTATTCATATTTTAAACCACTTATGAAGATGGTCTAGATTCTATAAAATTTTGAAGTTTTGAAAATATTCATATTTTGAGATAAATATTTTGAAAATGTTCAGATAAAAAAAACATTTGTATTGGTATCCTTATAAATTCCTAGTTTTCAACGAAATTCTGAAATACGTTAATACACGTATGCATTTTAAGTATCCGACGCCTCATAAATAAGAAAAAATTAGCAGTCAAAGCGTAAAAATACTGTAGAAGGAAGGAAGCCGTGCTGCACGGCCAGGGAATGGAAGCAGGGGCGCTCCTAGTTGCCGCGGTGCATGGAGGAAGCGAAGCTTCGCGCACCCGCGAAATCCTTCCCTGCGTTAATGGGTCGGCACAAAACCCACTCCCCCCCAAACATTTTTAATTTTGAATATTTTTTAGTTTTGAACATTATTAAAAATTGAGTATTTTTTAAACTTAAAGACTTTTCGAATTTGAATTTTTCTAAATCTGAACAATTTTTAGGTTTTTGAACAAGTTTCTGTTTAAACATTTTAAAATTTGAACACTTTTAAATTTTGAACATTTTTAAAATATAAATGAATTTAGTAAAATTTAAATATTTTCAAAAACTGAACACTTTTTGGTTTAAAATTTTTTATGTTTGAACTTTTTAATTTTGAACATTTTTAAAAATATATCCATAAAAATAGATAAGAAAAAAAAACTAAAAGAAAAAAGAAAAGAAAAACAAACAGAAAAAAGAAAAATAGACGAATTCTAACCTCATTGGCCCGGCCCACTGCATGGGGGTGTGTAGAGCCTTCTTAGGTACGTGGTACGCGGCAACTAGGAATTGGATCAGGTGAGGCTGGATTTCTACACAATGTTTCGGTCAGCCACGCCCACACCGTGTGGGGGCCCTCTCTTGGGCTAGGCCAAGAAGATTGCCCGGCTCTCTTTTCCAATTATCAAATGGTTTGCTAAAAAAAAATCGAAGCATCTCCCGGCTTCTCTTTTCCAACTATCAAATGGTTTGCTAAAAAAATAAAATTGAAGCTTCTCATTATATGTAAAAAAGAAATGACAATTCAAATTTGAAGGAAAATCCTTAAATTTATGATTTTCAAAGATTACTAATTATTTTCACGCATTTAAATCACTTTATACCGGTTTACCGAAATTAATTCAAATTTGAAATACAACTATATTATACCTAGTTCATAAAAAGGCGTAAATATCATTTTTAGGACACAAGTATTCATTATATGTAAAAAAGAAATGATAATTTGAAAGATTCATGCTCTAGATATGAATATTTGACTCGCGATTTTGACCCGTTGTGAAAAAACCCAAAGAAAATACAACCCATCTGCAAAAGTCCATTTTGGTGGTACCCATTCTCATAAACTATAACACCTGTAATATGAATTTCTAAGTGGCAAAAGAAACAAAGACAAACAGGAAAAAAAATATAGTCGGCAAAGGGATGCAACATTTCATTGGTTGGGAGGGAGAACCTCAAATCGATGACATGTCTTAGATCGAGCGGTGTGTCCTTTCACATATCCAACAATGTTGATCGAGCAATATTTCTCTTCTCTCTCCCTATCCTCTCTTCTCTCCCTTTCTCCTCCCTTGGCATGGAGGGTATATGGTTACATTGAGATGGACCATGTCACAGCGTGTGGGCCTTGCCAAAATTTCGGCACGTTGCTTCGCCCTGTCGACTCGGAAGGTGTTGCAGCCAGTCCTCTCTGATGTTCCTAAATTGTGTACTCCTCTGGCATCCAAGATTTTATCCATAGAGGTTTATTGTTCAACTCATTATGGACTATCGTAAACGTAAATAAGGTGAAAAAGTCCGATGAGGTACCCATCTTTTTGTACGAACATTCATTACTTTTGGGGCAAATGACCAATTCAGGAGCATATTTGTGGTTTAATTTGTTATAATGGGACCAAATTAGCACATAGGTGTATCTTTCCATTCCAAACAACGGTGGCAACTAAGGTTTCCAAGAAAACCATTTAGGATTGGTATTTGACCAAATGATGCGCTTTGGTATTTGGACATAAATCACGGGACAGTGAGACGCGAGATGCGAAGAATTCTATATGCTGGTAGGATTGCAAAGTGTGGAGGGCAACCAACATCGCTTTTTTCTTGGTGATGTGGCACAATGGAGGGCATTCACCCGATCGAGAGACACTGCAGATTCGTCTTCGTCATGTGATGAAAGATGGACGTACGCAGAGATTTTGGAACTTTGGAGGATGGCGACAGGTGGTTTTGGAAGGTAATTGATACAGATAGGCGGTAAGTTGGTGTGAGTGATTGATTGCCAGGAGATCGATCCCGTTTCCCGTGACCGTCAGTTGGTGGTAAGGCTCCTGATGTTCTGCTTCCTCTACTGGTTGGAATTAATGGCGCCAACGAATGCCTGGATGCAAGGCAATCACCAGCATGGCAGCAAGAAACATGGCAAGAGATCGAGATCCTCAGCTCACCGAGGCAAACTGATGATGCAGATGTGCAAAAAAATGATACGCTGATGGCACAGGGAAGTTAGTTCTTTTTCGAACAACCCTGCATTTAGGAGTTCCTGCGTACAACTCTTGGAAGGTCCCCAATTTGAATTTAAATGGACGCGACGGATATGCTATGATCACTGGCCAGGTGCCTGAACAGCAGCAGCAGTGAAGGCATTCTCGCTCACGGGTTATTCCCCAACCAGCCAGCCAGCCCCCACACAAGAATAATGTTTCCACACGTACATAGTTAAGTGCACTCAAGCTTTGTGGTCACATTCTGCTACGAAGAAAACTCTGACAACAGGAAACTCACTGCAAACATAAGAAGCAAGGGGACAGTGTAATCACACGGGGCATTGCGTCTTAAGCTAAACCTAGTGCCCAATGGATCGAATAAGTACAAATGTTTCCATGCCACTTCCCTTACCCCGTGAGCCATTACCCATTAGTAGTACGGACAACCTGTTACATGATCTGTTCTTTTCTTCCGTATTATGGCAAGTGGGTAGGAGGCAGCCAAAAACCTCAGGAAAGTCATTCCCCCAACCAATATTCACAGGATGAATGAACACCATAAAGCAGCCCGATTAAACGACACTTCCAATCCTCCCTACAGTTTGCAAGATTGCAGTTCATCCATTCACGTCTCCCCTCACACGCGTGCACGTGACTCACTCAGGGTGGTACCTTCCATCATCTGCATTCCTTTGTTCCAACCTGGAGGAACCATCCATGGAGCTGGCTACTTAAACCCCTTCCTCTTTTTCATCCTCAAAACAGCACCCATCTGCCTGTTTATCCTCTCTGCCTATCTTCCTTCCACTTCCAACTTCCAAGCACACAAAAACACCAACCATCTACGAGCAGGAGATCGATACGAAGTTGCGAAGGAAGCAATGAGGCTTAGACAGAAAGGTCTCGCCATAATGCTCCTGCTCACTCTGAGCTCCATCTATAGCATCTGTGACGCAAGAAGCGGCAGGCATTGGAGGCAGAATAAGGCGGCACCGTCGGCCTCCATGTTGAGGAGGAAAGGAAAAGGGAAGAGCAGCGGTTCTTCTCACAGGCAGTATGGCAAGGGATACCAGCCGAGTCCAAGCAGGGGCCCGAGCAGAAGCCCTGTCCAGGGCAAAGGCCGTCACAGTCCAGCGGTGCCAACACCATGTCCAGGAGGTGGAAATGGCTACGCGTCACCGAGTCCGCCACCGCCTCCGCCACCATCGCCGCCACCACCACAAGCACTGCCTATGCCACCATCTCCACAAACACCACCTCTGCCACCACCAGAAGCATCATCACAGGACACGGTCTATAACGTGGTTGCTTTTGGGGCACGGGGTGATGGAGTGACTGATGATACCCAGGTAACCAGCACGGCTTTGGGAGATACTGAGCATTTGCACCTGCATCATAGATTCTGAGTTAGAGCCTCATTCTATTTATTTTATGTAGTTCCCTTTTTCATATTTATCCCATGGTTGTGCAGAAGGCTTCTTCAAAGCATAATCAGCTGGAAAAAAAAGGTGTATGCTTTCTATCTTCAAGAAAAAAAGAAAAAAAACATGCAACCTTCAAGTTAGTGTGCTGCAGGGACATGCTTGCAAAAAAGAACAAGAGTCTTTTAAAATAAGAGAAATATTCCAGCTGATTGCACAACCATTTTTTATGAAGCAGCACATCATATGTTATTGGGAGTTGGAAATTTATATGTCAAGAATTTTTTTGATTTGTTTTTATGTTTACATTGTTCTTTTCTCACATGATTGGGCATACACCAGAAAAGGCCATATGTATTTAGTTTACACATGATGCTGGATACTACTGCATTTACTTCTATGAGTAAGAGAAGGTATCATGTCAATGGATGACTCACAGGAATACAAACTTTCTAGAGTACTTTAAAGACATTTTGTGCCAGAAAGAGCATAAGTACCAACTGAAGTCGTGTGGTTTCTGAAGTATGTCAATCCTCAAATTTAATAGATAGTTATTGTTTCTATTTGTCAGTTCTTGCTCTTTTTCTTGTTTTTTTCAAGAGAATCAAAAACTAAATTAAACTATACTAAGCATTCTTGCCTGAGAAATCATTCTAAAGTTCCCATCAACACAAACATGGAAATCAAAATAAAACATGTTACTTTTATGGTTTCTTTTAGTGGAAGAAGTGATATCTTGGGCAGTAACAAGATAATGTGCAGCAAACAATGCCATGGAGTGCAATTGAAATCCAAGCTATACAGTTGGAGTTGGGCTGATAATCCATGATATGTTGAACTTATATATATGTGCAGGCCTTTGAAAAAGCATGGGGAGCAGCGTGCAAGGTGGAGGCATCGACAGTTCTTGTACCGTCTGAACACGAGTTCGTTGTTGGCCCAATCTCATTTTCTGGGCCTAACTGCAAACCTAACATTCTATTCCAGGTAACACTACTACTAATCCCAAAGTGTATTAAATATTATGGTCATTTTTCTCCATAAGATTAGTCCTCCAAATCGTGAAACTAGTCCAGGACATACTATAAACCATCACCAGAACTGCAGGTGTTCAATGCTGTGTATTTGTTTTGTAGCTCGATGGAACTATTTTAGCTCAAACTGGTGCAAGAGCTTGGGGCTCTGGTTTGCTTCAATGGCTTGAGTTCACGAAACTAGATGGGATAACAATTCAAGGCAGTGGTGTCATAAATGGCCGGGGGCAAGAATGGTGGACCGATTCAGATCCAAATGACAACAATGATATGGACGCAGTAAGGCCTGATCATCTATCAATATCCTACTTATAGACAAGTCAAAAGTAAACAAATTTAATGTTTACATTGAATGCTTCCAACAGTACAGTCAGGAGCTGGAGAAGATGCCGCAGATTAAACCAACGGTAAGCAGATTATTGATGCAACGCTTGAACATAGCTGCAATTACGTACCAGAACAATTTAAATAGATATGGATGCGTACTCTGATGCAGGCATTGAGGTTTTATGGTAGTTCCAGTGTCAGAGTAACTGGCATCAGCATCGTCAACAGCTCCCAGTGTCATCTGAAGTTTGATAGCTGTCAAGGAGTCATGGTCTACAACCTAACCATCTCTTCCCCTGAGGGTAGCCCCAACACTGATGGAATTCACCTGCAAAACTCCAAAGGCGTCAACATTCACCACACTAACCTGGCTTGCGGTAATGAGTCCTCAAAAAACTTGATCCGAGTAGTTAACCAATTTATCCAACCTTTGCACTTGTGGACCACAGTAAGAATAATTTCAATTCACACTTTAACACCATATGTCGGATATATAGTTTAAAGAATAGTAGAATATCAGTATAGAGGAACCACACGAACTTGACACAGAAGTATTTTTATCTTGTGCAATTCAGGTGATGACTGCATTTCCATCCAGACAGGCTGCAGCGACATAAACATACATAATGTGAACTGTGGACCAGGCCATGGGATCAGCATTGGTGGCCTAGGAAGGTACAACACCAAAGCATGTGTCTCTAACGTCACTGTAAGAGATGTCAACATGTTCAAAACAATGACCGGCGTCAGAATCAAGACTTGGCAGGTATTATTAACACGACTACACAACGTAGTCCATCCACCAAGGACCACTATGCATACATGTCTCTAAGCACACTGGTTATCAATGTAGGGTGGCTCAGGGCTGGTTCAGGGAATAAGATTCTCAAACATACAAATGTCGGAGGTTCAGACACCCATCATGATAGACCAATTCTACTGCGACAAGACGGCATGCACGAACCAAACCTCGGCGGTGGCGGTCTCGGGTGTGCAGTACGAGAACATCAGGGGCACTTTTACAATCAAGCCCGCTCACTTCGCGTGCAGCGACAGCTCGCCTTGCTCAGAGATCACCCTGACGGGGATACAGCTGAGACTCCTGGTGGAGCCGCAGTACCACACCAGCAGCGCCTTCTGCTGGCAGGCCTTCGGGGAGCTGTACACACCCACCACCCCTCCCATCCCTTGCTTGCAGGCCGGGAAGCCAGCCGGAATGTCAGACCATGATCTATGCTGAGATTCTCGAAGCGATGCGGGTTAACTCTTGGCGATTCTTTGAATCACCTTCCACGTGATCGCTACGTGTGTGAATATATATACAGGTGGTGTGAGGACATTGTAAATCATGTATATTGGCATTTTCCACATAGGTTTTTGATACAGGAAATATAAGGCAGTCAGTATTTGCAGTGATCAACCGGCACAGATCACGATTAGGAAGATCGCCGATGACCTCGCCATCTGGATGCATAGGCTTACACACGCTGACCACAAGGCTCAGCTCATTTGTTGGCGAGGCCACCTCACTCTTTGTACTCCGAACATGTAACACTATGAACCCAGTCATGAAATACAGGTGGGGCAGCTCTCCCCCCGTGATTGTTTCAGAAAAAAGTATTTGCCGTGAACTATGATGTGTGCATAAGTGCAGACTTTGTGCACCCGAGCACCAGTGTGCCCTGGTGGTATCGTTTTTGAAATTTTTGAATTTGAGGTTGAAAAAAACAAACAAAATACCTATGATACATATGCTTGTTTTCTACGTATGTGCCAATTTTCGGTGGAAACAAAAAAGTATTCCGAGCTGTATAAAAATACTACCTCCAATCCATTTTAAAGGTCATACCGAAAGAACTGCGGACGTACAATTTGACATTGTCACCGGCAACATTGTTTTCGGATCGGAGGGAGTAACAATATTCTGGGCACAGAAAAGGGAAAATATTACGTTGAATTTGTCAGACATTTATCTTTTTTGTGTAGCCCAAATACAAGGTTTTTTTTTCGAAATTTCAGGCGTACATACATAATGTGTAAATATATTTTTGTACCAAGTTTCATATGTTTTACTAACTAGAAGTATGATTTTTAAAGAAAATTGAAAAAGTGGGAGGAAATTGAATCGTACGATACTACGATTGCTGGCAACATGAAGACAAACTAATACAGTATCTGTAATGCACCATTGGTGTGGGACAGTTTCAGTTAATCCCCAGGTATCATCAATCAGTGCCAAATAGTGTATAGATACCGGATCAGGGAAGAGTGGGGGAATACTGCTCACCGGTTTAGAAGTCTCTGGCGGCTGAGGAGATGCCAGATCCATGTTCGGGGCCGCATCCTCCCGCCGCCGGCGCGGTGCTCGCCCGTCCCCGATCCCCGCCGTCGGCTCGGCTGCCTGCAATCTTGTCGACGAAATGCCGAGGAAGCAGACGAGGAGACGACTCCATGTCTGTACATTTTACATGGGCCCTAATTCTCCCGTTCGGCCTACTGGGCCAGGCCAGAGCTGGATCATAGAGTTAAGTCCACCACTGTCTGTTTACCAAAGCCAAGATAGACTGAGGAATTTCGCTCTAAAAAAAGACCAAGGGTTGTCTTTTTTTTTTGAATTTGAATTGTATGAATATGAACATAGTGTGTTACTGTAGTTTCGCAGACAATCTGCAAAGTGAGAAACAAGGCAACGAGCTTCCGGAAGTGCATGTAACCTTGTCTGATATATTATGGGTGTCTCTATTATTGGTGTGACTTGCAGAAATCAGGAGTGCAGAAAGCTCTAGGCATGCAGTAACAGGCTGAAGTTGGTGGTCACAGCTATTTCCAAGTGCACGAAAGGCTGGGCTCCAACTAGAAGAAGGAGGACAATGATGCGACGAAGCTTGTTCTTGGATCCTGGTGCTCCAGGTTTCGATCTAGATGACAGTTCGGTGGAATGTCATGCGCGGTGTCAATTGCTGGAAAAGATGGAGAGTGGAGGGCAGAAAGAGCTGATAAAGACCCAAGGCTCGATCAGTTTACACTGAAATCAATCAAGATGTTCCTATGTGATGCAACCACGGAATTCAGTTCTCGCCCACCGTTTCCGTTCTACTCTACACACCTTTTTTTTTTGGAATTTTTACTCTACACAACTAGGAGGATGCATGCGTGATTCTCTCTCTACAGATGTAACCTACTCCATCTTTCTAGCTCAAGCTTTTTATTAGACGCGGCACAACTCTGTACAACACCACGCCATCTCTCACACCATCTTCTGCTGCTAGCTCTCTCTCTCTTTTTCTTTTTTTTTTCTGATCTTCTGCTGCTAGCTCGATCATCGGCGACCTGTCACGAGCATTTTGTTCTCCGTTCGCCGTGTTCAGTCGTACGCCACGGCGAGGTAGGCGTCGTGGGTGCACCGCCTCCGGGAGGTCACCAGCCGCGCCAGCTTCCGGTTGCATAGCTCGGACGACGGCGACGGCGCCGCCCCGCCCCCGGTCATGTCGCTGCGAGGCGGTCTCGTGCCCCTCGGCTGGATCCCCAGCTGCCGCTCCAGCTCCGAGAACTCCTCCGCGCGCCGAACGACGTGGTCGTAGCAGATGTACCGCCCGCCGGCGGTGCCGTTCATCGCCTCGTACACGCGCACGTGCGCCTCCGCCACCCGCTCCACGTCCGCCGTCGCCAGCACGCCCTCCGCCACCATCGCGTGCGCTCCTGGCAGATTGAAAATGAAACGGCAGCAGCTCGTCAGCAACTCCGGCTAGAATATGCAAACCCGACAGGTGGACACGAACAGAGACCTTTGAGGTAGGCGATGGAGGGCGTGGGGTTCCGCCGCCGGAAACCCGGCCCGGTCACCAGCGCGGGGCACACCGTCACGAGCTTCAGGTCTCTGCCCCGTGCCGCCCTCCACGCCGCCTTCTCCGCCATCGTCTTGCCGAGCGCAAACCACAGCTGCAAAAGGCATTTTGATCACATCCTTAAGACCATGCCCTGTACTGTATGCAACACCAGAATCGAAAATGTATTCTGCAGGTTCAGGTTTCAGCACAAGGCTCACCTTGTTGTCGCGGCAGAAGGTCTCGTCGCTCCAGCAGCTCTCGTCCACGGTGGCCGGGAACCGCCGGTGGTGAGGGCTGTTCTGCCTCCACACGCAGGCCAGCAGCGACGAGGTGAAGACGCACTTCCTCACGGACTCTGTCCTCACGCACGCTTCGACCACCTGCTCTGCCGCTTTGGCCTCCAGACTCGCCATGTGTTTCTGTTCAGATCAAAATATGAAAAGTTAAGAAGGGCGAGGTAGCTTTGCAGTAAAACCCAGATTAACATTCCTAGAGGCTGTTTGTGAAGCAGACTAATTTTTTTATGTATAAAACAAGTGGCGTTCTCAGTTATTTAGTGTGGCAGAATTCGTTAATTGCGCAAATCCTAGTGGTGCGCTGCGGTGCTAGGTGAAACCAGAAACCTCAAACATACCCGATTCGCATCACCAACAGGACTACATCCTTCACTGGAAGTTTGAGCAAATTTTGATACACACAAAAGACTAGAAGGTACAACAAAATTACGAGTTCTCAAAAGTTGCCAACTCAATGAATCTACTATATGATTCTAAGCATTACAGATTTCCATTTTCCAGCAAAAGAAATTCTTCAACAACTTCACATAGAAATGGGTTCTGGTATCCATAGCAATTTACTCGCTCTAGTGATTGCAACTTCAACCACTTGATACTACTCCATGCCATTTACAACAGTACAGCTCTCTAAAGTACTCAGCGGTTTGCAAACATGATGCCCTTGGTTTTCTGAGTCTAGTATATGGTCCATTTTCACATTATGTGATTGTGAGTGCCCAACTAGAAATGATGTAGATTGGCGCTGCTTTCTATAAGAGTGAATCTTTGAAAGGAATCACAAAATTAAAATATTTAAAAATTGGATTTTTTTACTTGACCCGATGGACTACAAAGTAATCATGTCAACTACTATCTCTAGGAAGTTGCAACTACAACTACTTGATACTACCCCATGCCATTTACAGCAGTACCTGCACTCTAATCAGCAAGTTGGTTGCAAACATGATGTGATTGCGAGTGCTCAACTAGCAATGATGTGCATAGAACATAATTCCACTTGATCATAAAATTGAATCTTTGAATGGAATCATAAAATTGACAGCTTGGCAAGATTTAAAAAAGAACGGATAGAATATTCTATAAGACTATAATACTACTGGCCCTTTATCATAGAGTTCCCAACTTGTCATAAAAAAGTGAAGGACAGGAGACCAGGTCAACACTGATGATCTACTGCAGAGTAAAGTCAACTTTTATGTGATACTTTGTGCAAAGAAGTTTTCTTGGCGCATACTGCAAGCCTGCGATCCACTATGATTTACTTTATAAGAGACTATATATTGGAACTTTCGGATGGCCAAAGTACTATGGATTTGGCAGAGAATGTCAACAAAGACCAAGACAGGACACCACCTAACCAACTCACTAAACCCAAAAGCTACTGAAATACAGAATCATGAGATACTGTGTTTGAAAAGGTAGAGGCGGTGCTCAAAAGAGCAATTGGATGCCTCTCATATTTTCATTCAGACCAGAAGAATCCCAAGCATAGGTAAAGGGTGTGTGGACTTCATATCCAGGCTAGATGCTTTGCATGATAGGTAATCTACACTGCAGGTGTAAGTCACATGATAAACATAAAATATGTTTCATAACACATTCTTTCTTAAGTGTATGTAAAGGCAAGATAACTAACACATAGAGTGCCATAAACAAAGCAACAAAAGGAAGTATATCCATATCTACGACGAGTCTGCTAAAGCAGGGGGTGCAACATCACGCATGATCTTATAAAGGCCCAACAACATAATCTGAGTGGATTTGGTAGTTCCCATTTAAGACACTTGCATACCAATATACTAACACATATTTAGACCCATTTGGGGGCTTGATTTGGACTAATAATCAGAACTATTTCCATCATTAGTGTGCATATTCCAAGTCCGCAGGCACCTACCAACCCACTGGCTGTAGTAGGTAGGTATGCTTACAAAATGGCTAGATGACTACTACTTCTTTTTGCAGCAGTCAATTCATATAGTTCCTTGCCGCTCAGGTCAGATATAGTGCCATAGAAAAATGCATAAATAAACTGAACGAAATGAGCTCGAGCATCGCCATCTGAAAAGTTAAGCACTCCAACTAGACAAAGCCTATTTAAATATCAAATTTTGGTAGGTTCACGAAGTTCATAAATCAATGTTTGTTGGCAGAATGCACATCGGAGGTGAACACCCGCCAACCAGTCTTAATTATATAGATGCACAGAATATGGATGATGTTGGCGGCCCAGGATAATTGAAGGGCAAGCACCTCCAGTAATGGATATTTAAACTTAAAGAACTCTTGCAATTGCATAATGCGGTGGTAAAAAACAGGTTGTCATTAACTTGCACAATAACTCAGTGCAAGGTGTACATTATCAGGTATGAAATTTCATCTCTCTGTAATGACAGCTGCTTGATTTAACATGATTGTTATGTTATCTATTAACCGTGGCCATGCCTCTGTCGTTATCTATCGATAATTTACATTTTAGAGCATTGGCACCTTCCGTTGTACCTAATCAATTCTTATGTCCTCATTTTGTTGACATCCACCTATTTTGTAACGTACACCTCTTGCCTACCTTGACAGACACACACAAAAGTTTTTGTATCCAAATTGAGATGTAGGAGCAATGACACTAGCAAAACAGTATCTTTTTTCTGCACAAAACATAAATTACAGATGAAAACTGATTTGGCGTGTTGCACGGATGATTTTTTTTATTATGGACTTCTCTTTTCACAGACATATCTGTACTTATTAAGGAACAGTGATACGGGTTGAGTAGCTCACCGTGTAGCCAGAGACGCCCCCTGGATCCACGAGTGACGAGGTATGGAACACACCAACACAGCCATTGAAAGCTCGGTGCAAGCTCTCTGGGTCCATGACATTAGCCATCACAGTCCAAACTCCATCCCTGCCATTCTCACCGAACATTTCCATCTCCCGCAGCTTGTCCAGATCCTCTGCCACAGCAAAAACAAATCACAATTAAGTTCGGGTTTCAATTTAGCGGTAAGCCTGAACAAGATCTTAATATTGTGTTCCTACTTCAAGTTCAGTAGACCTATTTTGGACTAGGAATGGGACAGCATTGTACCAATGATGCAAGTGAGTAACGCATCAAGCTTCAGAAAGATATCACTCTTGACAGAAAAGAAGCCTCCAAAGCGATGTCATACTGAACATTTGCATGAATAAGAGATAATTTAGGATACATTGTTCCTCAAATTATTGCTGACACAGTCACAGAGTAAGGATAAGAACATAGCCAGGTTATTTAAGAAAAAGAGACACACAGGTTATTTTCACAACTGCCTTTCTTCTGTTACGAAAAGGTGCAAGTAACATGCGCCAAAGTTATATGCGCTCAGTTGAGTGTTCGAGAACATGTGCCCACAGTTTCTCATCCTCCCTGGTTAGGAAACTACACACTTCTAGAAGTGACAAGCTGCTAACGGACAAGGGAATGACACATCAGTTATCCTTACGACCACATTGATTTTTCAAATGGTCGATTCAGTGAGGTGGTAAGATGAGGTGATCCTATCTATCACTGGCAACTAAATAAAAGAGAACCTTATCAGTAGCGCAATTTAGAAGTTCCTTAAACTGCCCCGAATCAAGACATCAACAGCTGCCTCAGTACTGTCAATGCATCATCGACAAGGACTAGTTAAATTTCTTGTGAAACAGCCTTAGTTGGTAGAGTCAGCTGCCCCGAATCAAAAAAGGAAGGCATCAAGACCAAGTGCTGCCTCAGTAACATCAACGGTCAACACAGCCGGCTACTGTCAAAATTGATTTCCCCCCCCCCTTGCGTTCTATTCATCCTTGACCAAACTACCCTAGTGGCCTACACAACACAAATGGAATGAGCATTTTAACATCCTTTTCGCACGCTTTCACGGCGACCGATCAGAGAAAAGGCATGAGATGAAATGGACGGCGGGAGAACCGGGACGTCTCTTACGCATGAGTGACTTGGTAGGCTCTTGCTTTCCAAAGAGGCAAAGAGAGTGAAATTACAGAATTGGTAAAATATCAGGTACCGAGGGCGACGTGGCCATACAAGTGCGCAACACCCAGCCAAGCCAAGCCAATGCTCCATCCGTCCAGCAAGAAAAACAAATGCGTACGTACGTACGCACCAACGTTTGGACGCATCAGAACTGTACCGGTGACACAACTGATCAGACAATGTGCACTGGGAGGGAGGTTATGCCGACAGCTTACTGCAGCTAAAACGACTCTAGAACCCTCCGGAGAAGAACGAAATTAATTAGCAACCGTATCCTGAACCCGAGCGAGTGGGGTCAGATTCTCAACTGCAAATCCGCACTTCACTTCCCACCTAGAGTAGATTGCAAGACATGGCGTGCCGGCGAATCCAAGGGACTCCACTCCGCCCTAATTTTCAAATCCTCCGGAGACGAAGACGAAGAAGAAGAAGCTAGGCACGTGTGAAACCACGCTGCATTGCGGGGAATTTTTAAAGGGATGGTGGCCGGCTCTGAGGGAGGCCGAGGGGCCGGCAGCACAGCGTCGAAGTCGAATTCTCCGTAGACGCATTTTAAAATTCGAGATTGAAAGCGCTCGACGGCCAGTCGGAATGGGTCAGAGAAGCGGGCGGCGGGTCCGGGTGGTGGCGTACCTTGCGTCTCGAGGGCGAGGCGGACGGTGTATCCGTGGCGGAGGAGGCGGTCGACGACGGCGAGGCCGAGGAAGGAGATCCCGCCCGTGACGCAGACGGTCCGTGGCTCCGCGGCGCCCTCCTCCGCGCCGGGACCCGCCTTGACGACGCCGCCGGCGCCCGAGCTCCGCCACGCGCCGACACCGGGGCCGAGCAGCAGCGCGGCCCGCAGCTCCTCCACCTCCGCCTCCATGCTCTGCGTGCTCCGCAGCACTCCCATGGCGTCCGCGCTGCCTTGGCGTCCCCGGCGCGGCTGCGAGTATTGTGGTGGCTGTGGCGTGGAGTGGGGACTGGTGGATTGTGTGATGGTGGGTGGCCTCGGCCCTCGGCGACGTGGATATATAAAAGCGCCGGGGCCGTGAGCCACGTCGGCGGTGGGGAGCACCGATGGTCGGACTGGTGGTGGATGGGCTGCTCTCTCCGGCGTGGCGTGGCTTGCTTCCGACGGCACGTCCGGCTTTCAAGACGGACCTCGTGTGCAGCGTGTGGCTACAGAAAATTTATTTCGAGACCTGTTCCACAGTCTACTATCCTCGTGGGTTGCACTTGCACCTCACATGATAGACAGCACAATGTTTTTATAAAAATGTCTTCGATGCTCATTTCGAAATGGGGTCGTATGGCCGTCTCCAACGACGAGTCCAGCAGAAATTATTTGCAGGGTAGGCTAAAAATTAAAGTCGACTAACTAAATGATTATTTCCATAAAAAATAAGTTAATATATGAAACCTAAAATTATTGAAGACAAAATATCACAAATTTTCAGGTTAAAGCATACGGATCACACGCTATAGAAGCAAAAAAAAGTGAACTCTCTAATGAAACGAGTAAACCAACATGTACCAGCTCGATCTCTCCAGCTCGCCAGATCGATCGATCCATGTACTACCATATTTGTCCCAGTTCGCCAGATGCCCAGTTCGCCGGATTGATTGCTCGCTCGCCTCCAGATCAAGTGCAGCGACATCCTCTTCCTCATCAGCCTCTGCATCATCAAGCTCCAGATCAGATCGCCGCTAGAGCTCAATACGCTAGCACCAGCGCACCACCCATAAGTATCCTCGCCAACCCAGCATCGATTCTAGCTTCACCGGCGATGTTGCCCATTAAGATCCTCTTCAGCGACGTCTCCCATCAAGATCCTCGATCGCGTGACGCCGTTGATTCTTCTGGCCTGACCGGACCCTTGGGCCTGGAGCGCCAGTGCGCCATCAGGAGGCACAGATCCAAAGCGTCATTAGGAGCACGAGTGTGCCATCAGTAGGCGCAGATCCCCGCGTGCTGTCAAATATTTTTACGGAAGCGCAAAGCGTGAGCCGTGGGAACGAGGACAGGAGCGCGCGGAGATGAGAGGAGCGTAGCGAGGCGAGGAGTAGCTCGACGCCGGAGTAGAGAAAGGATGCTCGACGACAGAGGAGGACATGATCATGGTGGGCGAGCGTGAGTGATGTTAAAGCCTGCCTATTGGCCTCGCCTTTGGCCGTCTCCCACACCACGTGACACATGACACAAGGTGATTTGCATCACCGTGGGTTTTGACTATGGCGGTGGAGCTAGCTTTCGAGTCCGGGGCGTCGACGAATGTTTCGGAATTTCACCGCCACCACTGGTCGTCGAGGAGTCACCTCCACTACGGGAGGAGGAGGGGTAAGACGAGGGGCCCTATATTAGGTCTGCATTTCGATTTTTAATATAATCCTTGAATTCCTATTATCAATGAAAATTTTGGAAAACAAAATTGGCCGACATGTCATGTGTCACGTCGTGAGGTTCACTCTCCGCGGCTATGGGTCGAACGTCTATCCGTCTGACAACCCAAACGGATCAAACAATAACATATTTACTACCCGTTTGTGTCGGCTCATCGAAATTGCCTTAGTACCATTTCTTATGGCGGTATCGGAATTTGGTTTTGTTGTCATTTGGACCCCTGTTGATTATTAAAAGGAAAAGACATGCTAACTAATTTTTCAAGTTGCACGTACTTAGCACTAATCAATATGACTACCGATTACATTTTCACAAGCACATATTAAATCCTTTTTTTCGTACTCCCACGACAGGCTGGAGTTAAGAATGGGGTGCACGGCTTGGTGCGTACGAAAAAGTCGCCAAGTCACAGCTAGAGTCCGAATCTATGCATGGTTTTCTCCGTACATATTTTGCTCGGTCCACGATCGTCTTTGGAAGCTTCTACTAATTCACTGGTCGCATCATGATTTGTACATGCTCCGTTTTAAAATAAAATTAGATGATTTTTACTTGGTCATATCTGAATATATTTAAATCTACAGATAGCTATATTTATCCACATATATAACACATATAAACAAATAAAAGTTAGTTAATTTAAAATGAAGAGAGGAACAATACAATCGCTACTTAACCGGGCACGTGGTCAATACCATCGAGCAGATGTCGTTGGTTCTATATATATGAGAACCGGGTCCGCGGTTTGTCGCAAGAACTAGGAAATTTGTGTCTTCCACGGAAGAAGGATTAGGATTTGATTTCGTTTAGTCTAGCTGATTAGGTGGGAAAAGGACAGGATGCTCTTCCAAAAGGGTTAAGTTTAATTGATTACTAGTACTCTCAAAAGGAGTAGGTGGTAGACTAATGACTCGCTAATCATCCGTGGTACCATAAAGTTTAAACATGAATCGGAGTAAGGAAGAGGCCGTAGGGAGCGAGTACACAAGATAGACCTCTCTCTATCTGCTGTGTGTAGAAAGTGAGTACGAGTGCGCACAATGATGACACAATTGGTGAAGATTTAGTAGGCTGAGCGTACTTGGACTTGGGATCTTAGGTTAGCTAGACGGGTACATTATTTAGAGAAAAAGAATTGATTCGGAATTCCTTTTACATGTACCAGCTGTTGAGTTTGTTAATTTGGCCTTAAGGAACATTCTGAATTTACTACTCTGAGCTGATTCTAGGTCCTAAGAAGAAAAAAAATAAGGAGGGTCTCTCTATGTTGAAAGGGCAGGTAGTTTCTAAGGCCTTTCTTCTTTATCAAAAAGGTATTGTGCCATCTGTTTCCCTAGCCTGCTGTTAGGAAGACAATTTTGTAGTAAAAAAATATAAAAAGTAGTCATCCTCACCACTCCCACATCGGAGCCTTGTAAACCGTGCTACGACTCAATAAGACCATAACATAAGAGAAGCATCCAATCTGTGAGTCGACCTACAACGACACAAACAAATACTCACACGAACATGGTCACATGAGATCTGCTGGACACACAACTTCACACACCCTTAGGCCATGCTACCCTCACCGTCTGAACAAGGATAGGGATAGGGGTTGGACCTTACTCAGATTTTGACCGCACTCGTGTGATATTACCGGAGCGGAATCGGTTCAATGCTACTCCACTAGTAATGTTAATAACTTATAATATGTTTTACACTTTTTTGAATCACGCGCATGTAAACTAATATCCATTCGTATTTGGTTCATATTGAAATACCAAAACATATTATAAGTCGAAACAGATGGAGTAGTACCTTAGTCTGATGTGTATGTTTCGAATATTTGTGCGTAAATATAAATAGAAGAAAAAACATGACGAACGATCGTCTATGTTGTACTGTATTTGTTAAACAAACTTCAATAAAAATAGAAGAATCAAAGACACGCACATGGGCGCTGAGGAGTGGTACTGGCACCAGCCCGGTGCGACATTTCACAGCCCAACTTTGACAAGCCCGACCTCTGAACTTTAGTGCACGTCACAGCGCGCAGCCCATATAATCTCGTACTTCGTGCGATAGGCTCAGCATACAACAAACCGGTGAGAAGCCCACGTACCCTAACCATGCAGCACGACTCTAGCGTTCGCGCCTAGCCAGATAGATCTCCGGCCCAACGCCACGATTTCTTCATCCGGCAAGCTCGAACGCGCCCGCCTCCTGTCTGCCTCGCCGGCGCCGTCGCCGCCGCTGCACCGCATCCGGTCCCCTCCAGCCGACCAGCGCACGGATCCGTTTCGCCATCACGCGGTGCCGCTTAGCGTTCGTCGAGACGGTGCCGCATGCCGGAACGAACGAACTGAGTTTGATCAGAGGCGTGTACCTGTCCTGTCCGTTGTGTTTCTTCCTACGTCGTGGGTTCAGTTCGTGGAAAATAGTGGCAGATTTATAACTTGAACACAGGGGGTGTATCAACCTCGATGTCTAAGTTTAAATATAGCGTACATGTATCATGTATTTTGAACGCCCATAATACACTATTTTTAGATGTAGTCCAGAACTCCAGATCGGTGCCGGTGGTAAGATAAGCTCATCGTACTCATCGTCGGAGTGCACCAGCTCGTCATCCGACGCGAGCCCTACCTAGGTGGTGATTGCATGCCGGCAAGGACGAAGAAGTTTTCGAGGCGCGCCTGGTGTTCCGCCTACATTACTTCGTGCCAGTGCGGTGGCTTTGCCCGTACAAACAATACCCAAATTGATTGTTAAAGTGTCGCCCCTCGGATTATAATCCAAAATCAAAGAAATGGTTGACCAAAGTAAATCAGATTTCATTTAAAGTTGTTTAATTAGTCAGAACTTTCCATCATATGAGGAGATGGTTGAGTGTTTCGTAATGCATGCAACCTGTAGTTGTGGCTATTCTGACCTAGTATCAACGAGAATCACTCCATCATACCGTGACAACGTGACATTTTGATCCTCTAGTGTGTGGGTCATCAGTGTGTGGGTCATCGTGATTAGACACTTGCTCCATACACCAAAGGTGGACTAAATCTTGATCAATGGAGGCGGTGGAAACTTGCGTTGCTCCACGACTATGTCTATTCAATTTAATACATTTGGGTGTGTTTATAAAAAGTAAAACTACAACCCAGTGATATAGATAATTAATTTTTTCATAGATCGTAACACCTTTTCTTCGTAGCTCACAACACCTTTTCTATGATCCAATCACGATGTAAAACCATGTTACCCATTTATATTAAACATTTCTACGTTATCATATTCTTCTTGTCATTGCATTTATGTTGTATTTTGTTGATAAAAAATCCATCAATATACTATCATACCATGACATGTTATTTTTGAGACGGAACTTGTTAAAAGACGTCTTAAATCATTAAGATACATATTGGTCATAAAATTGTTTTATTTACCTTTACACATGATTTTTCTAGAATTAGTTGAATCGTTATTGTACATAAAATATATTTTTTGGGTATGTTGAAGATACTGCCTCGTTTGATGAATTTCAATGTAAACCTACAAAAGATGGTATTATCATATTCCACGACTTCAAGTGTTTTTCCATATAATTAAGTATCTACAAAAAAATTAGATTGTTTAAAAGAATCTAGCAAATAATTTGACCGAGGTTTTCATTATACAATTATATCAAGTTATATATAACTAAAAGGGTGATTCTAGAATGTATAAAGTGCCAACTATCAGTTACACTTCTAATATGTCTTCTCATCTCACTTGGTTGGGGACTAGAATATTTAGCTACTGGAATATGTGCACTATGTGATATTTAGTGTAAGTAAATCTGATTCAATTAATTTAGAACAGAGCGAGTACACATTAGTCTATTACTCTTAGGACATACCAATGCAGGTTGCTTGTGCCGTGCTGCCGCTCTCATGCCATGCCGATTGACCGGCAGACGCACACGAACGGCTTGGGGCGTTTCCATCGCGCGGCCGTACGTGCGGCGTCGGTTTGCGCCTGTCGAGTCGACGGTGCATGCCGGCCGGCACGAACACGGAGCTGAGTTTGATCGGAGAGGTGCACGTACGTAAACCCGCCTGCACGTACGTAAACCCGCCCGCTTTCGTATCGTACGGTGTGTAATTCGATCGTAAACACATGTGGCGTGTCGGTCCCTAATTATCATAACTGCGACCGATGCGACGCTGACGGGTCGCTGTTCTTGATCCGGAAATGAAACGTGCAAACAGCAACAGATCGACCGTACGTACCGATGCTGCGGTGACACCACGGTTGCGTCATGCTGATTCTTGAACGGCGATATATATCTCCATTTCAAGTACTCCGTATTTCTCTCATCAGAGACCTCGGCGAATCGAGCAGGTGGATTCGCAAGCATGCATTTTCCTTCCATTAACGTATGTAATCGGCACTCACAACTATGCTGGTCGCTTCCAACAGCGAGGGAGGTAAGGTAGTCTTGGAGTCCAAGGGAATAGTCTACTTTAGACTAGAGCAACACCTAACTAAACAAGCTCAAGCAACTAGGAGTACTCGTAGTGGACAACAAACTACCGCTCCTACTACCGAACGTGCCCAATCGGGATGGACATAGCACTAATGATTATTTGATCACGCGAGATGCACTACCGGCGACTCCATCGATTATGTCTGCCTCCTCTCTTTTTTTCATGTAGCACATAGTTTGGAAAATATAAATAGGGTAGTCATATCATCATTAAAATGCTATTAAGAAATGATGGAGTTGTAGGTAAACATCTATGCCATATTTGAGATGAATATTAATTCACATGCATTTTAAATTGTTTCATATATATTTTGATAGTTAAATTAAAGGCCCCATATTCTACACATGCGTTAGTGTGTAGATACATTAAAATTTGGATAAAGTTGAGACATTTTTTTATGAACTGAGAGAGTACTATTTATCTCGATATAGAATGTAACATGTTTAATACATTCAGTGTCGGGAAAGTTTGTGTCAAGATTTGATGGAGGATGTATGTGTCTATTTTTGTGTTTGCCCGTGCGTAGATATGCAGACTCAGTGTTAGCGTGGGCCGCTTTCGTACCATGCAAAGAGCGGTGTGGGAACGCATGTGGCGTGTCAGCCTTTAATTACACGTTAACAGCAACGGATCCATCCGATAGATTCTCATCTCCACTGATCCATCCCCGGCCGTCAGACCCTAGCTAGCTGTTCTCGGCCGACGACCCGTACGACAGAGATTGTGCCGGTGGAAATACGGGCCAAGATAAATGTAATGGATACATGATGTATATACACTTTCTGTAAGCTGCTATAATTATTTAGATTCATACTAAAATAAATGTACACATACTCACATAAACAAAAATATGTGTAGATAAATATATATACATGTAAATATAAAAAAGATTAAAACATTTAATATCATGGAACAAAGAGGGAGTATGGTGTAGCACTACGTATTGTGTACCGACGCAACAGAGTACCTAAGGTCAAGTATAATGAAAGATTCTTGATGAAGTGATTACATAAATAAACTAAACACTTTTTAAAGCTCCGTGCGAGAGGTTCCTACTATAGGAGAGGTTCCTAGTTAAGCTTTTTTTTTGTGTAAATTAATAAATACCGGTGCTTAACCAAAAACACTGGCGTCGGAGTCAGTGAATTGGAGAAGCGTCCTCGTGACGCTCACATTGGTTTATGCTAAACAGATAACTCTTCACACAACTCTGATTTTAAACGAGAAGAACGCTGAAGAGGAGATGAGCGCCCCGCAAAGACAAAGATACTCAAAACCACCGTCTGCCCCAAGCAGGTCATTGTACATACACTACCTACAGTTTCGAGACTCCACCGTTGAAGATGTCCAATCAAAATACGAGTCTTCCGTTTGTCTTTTTTAGTGATTTTGTGATTTTTCTATAGTAAACAAAATTCGTACAGCGAGAAGGAATGGTGGTGGAAAGGTAAAGGGACGGAATGGACACACCTGGGAGCTACACACTCTCGCACGGTGGGGCCTGCAGAATAATCATGCGGGTCGTTGATTAATCCCTTCCACTGGACCGGTGGTGCTGGACCGATCAGCCAGCGCTAGCGTCAATCAAAATCGCAGCTCATGACCGCGCCAGCCTGTTTGTTCAACAACTAATCACTCCAACCCACGCCAGAACAGTCAACCATCACCTAATTTAAGCACAGACCATGCTGCAGTGTTGACCTGGTGTACAGCAAACTTCGTAGGATCAGAGCATCTAGTTGATGCAACATAAGACTCCAAAATATATAGGTAGCTTACATCATTAAAAAGGTGGTTTTAAGGACGCAAAAGAACAACCAATTCAAACAGGTGATCTAATTAAGGGCACGACTCATCTAACAGTTGTCCTAAAATAACTTCGATCATGTAAAATTTCAGTAACATTCGAAGTAAACATTGAATTAGAACATAAAACTAAACATTGAAAGTTAAAAATAGAACTAAAACATGTGACTAGGTTTGAAACCCCACATCAAACAAAAAAACATCCCACTCAATTGGAAATAATGAATTGAATCTCCAGTTGAACGAGGAGTCGACGGTGATCACCGTCAGCCTCGTCCCCCTTCTTGACCTTTAGCGAGTGAGTCTTCATCTTCTTCATCGGTGCGCCGATGAACTCCGCATTCATGTATGGTTCGATCTCTGGAAAATTAAGCTCGGAGCGTGAAACCCCGAGGCTCTATCCGGTGATGTCATATGTACGCGGCGCAGTCTACATTCTCGAACATGTTGAGCATGTAGCGCACGCTGCAGCTCGGCGGCGAACCGCCGCACTCGGTGCCATGGCGGTGGCACGACGACAGGGACACGGCGAGAAGGTGTGCTGAATGCAGAGTACGACTGCTGGTGGTCGTCGACGGGCAAGGGGCGGTGTGATTTGAGGGTGGATACTGAACCTCGGCGACGACGGCGATTCCGTTGCGGCTACAAGATTAACATCACCGGCTGCCGTGTTGAAGAACGTTTTTTTTTCTCCTTTTGTCCCACTTGATGCTGGACCGTATTTCAGCGGCGCGACCGATCGGGAAGGCAGCACAGCAGCAGGGTTGAAGCCATTGACTCGTGCAGTCGTGCTTCTAGAAACCGTTCTTCGCCCTACGATTCGTATAACGTGCACACGAAATTCCCGCCAGATCTCCTCGATCCGTCACAGTCTGAACCTGGAATTCTCTGAGAAAATGGAAGAACCTGGACCTGAAATCCGTTTGTTCACGGGAGAATAAGACTCGAGGAAGAGACTGCAGAGTCCACCCTGCACCAAACTCAGCACCAGCGAGGGAAAAGAATAGGAATGAGTCCAGCCAGCTCCCTTCTCGACGTCGACGGCGATCGCCGCCCCGACCATCGAATTCAAACCCCGTCGTCCCCACCACCACCGCCACCTTTATAAACGCCGCCCTCCCATTGGCCTCCCTCCTCCCCCACCCCAACCTAGTCTCTCCCCGCGCAACACGTCTCCAAGACTCCAGCTTCCACAAGCAATGGACATGGAGGAGAGGATTCACCACCGGCGGCAGGACGAGCCGCGAGACGCCACCGACCCCGCGCTCTCCTCCGGGGACGACGAGTCGACGGACAGCGGCGAGGAGGAGGAGGAGTTCGAGTTCCCATGCTTCCTCGGCGCCGACCACGCCACCCCCGACGACCTCTTCGCCGACGGCCGCATCAGGCCCGCCGCCTTCTACCCCGTCTTCGGCCGCCGATCAGCGGGGTTCCTCCACGGCGCCGGCCTTGTTGCCGCTCCGGAGGCGCCGGCGCCGGAGCGCAGGACGAGGGGCCAGCTCGGCCGGCTCTTCCTCGAGGAGTCCCGCGCGTGGAACAGCTCCACGTCCTCCTCATCGTCGTCCAGCACCGAGTCGTCGTCGACTTCTTCCACGGCCACCGACGACCTGGAGGGCGCCGCGCCGGAGAGCTACTGCGTGTGGACGCCCGCCGCGTCCTCCTCGCCCCGCCCGCCGCAGCCGCCCAGGAAGAGCGGCTCCACGGGGTCCATGGCGCGGTGGCGCCGCGTGAGCGACCTCGTGGTCGGCCGCAGCCACAGCGACGGCAAGGAGAAGTTCCTCTTCCTCCCCGCCAACCCGCCGCTTACGCCGCCGCCCAAGAAGAACCCCGCGACGAAGCCGAACAGCACGGCGGCAGCAGCAGCAACGGGCGCCAAGAAGAAGGCCGCCGCTCCCGGCACGGAGATCAACGTGGCGGCCGCGGCGCAGCGGATGGCCAGCTACGGCGCCGCCAAGGGCGCCGTCGGAGGAGGCGCGGGCGCCCCGCGGCGCACCTTCCTGCCGTACCGCGAGGAGCTGGTGGGGTTCTTCGCCAGCGTGCACGGCATCAGCCGGAGCCACCCGCACCCCTACTGACCGACGGAACCATCGACCATGCCTCGCCGGTCAACGGGCGGTGCCGCCGCAGCAAAACTATTAAATTCGTGATTCGAATGCCATTCGTGTGCATCTGCGTTCAAGCTTGGATCTTTGTGCCGGTGATCGGTGGCTAGGTTCTCGATAGTATGTAATTAATTCTGTAATTTGCTAAAGATTCTCGTGGAGTGTGAACAGTGTGAACCGTGGACGTCGTCGTCGCGCGGTCGTCGCTCCTGTCGCCGGCGAGGTGTGAACTCCGGCGTGTGGTGGCGAGTGAGAACACCTCATCGTCTTTTCTCCTCCTTTTCTCGTGATGAGAACTACCAGTACATCAGTGCACTCATAATAGTTGCCAAATCAATTCGTGACGGCGATCTCCTCCCTCATCTGAGTTTCCAAATGGAGTCGCCATTGCAGCGGTAACACTGTGCTCCATCCGTTCAGTTGTGCCGATGCCGATGTCGATCCACGGATTAATTGCTTCGATCGATCGTGTAGTTGGACGAGAGGGACGAGTCGAGTGGAGACGACGATGCAGCTGTGTACAAACGATGTGTGACAGCAGGTACGCAACCACACACATGAACTTGAACTTGGTTCACGGGCCGGGAAAAAGATGGGGTACCAATTTATTATGGAAACCATGGCGATCGATGGACGAGTGCGACGGCCGGCGACGTGTTTGCGTGCATGTACACACGGCGGTGGCGACAGACGGATCCCCGGCCGGCCGGCGGTCGCCGTGCGCGCGCCGCAACCGCACGAGCACGGGCGGCGGCCGTGAGCGGCGACAAGTGGCCGGAGGACGTACGAACGTACGTCACGATGGCCTAATCGATGGGATGATATGGGCACCGGCCGTACGTCTAGGCGTCTAGCTATAGTTCATTTGATGGGGAGCAAGTATGACTGCGACAGATTTGGTTGCGTTTTTCTGTTTGAAGTTTGAACTACTCTCTCGATATCGACTTTGTAATGTTTTTAGTTTAGATTCATTCGTAAGTAAGTGAACACAATTAAACAATATTTACATACATACAAGTCAATATAAGGTTAGAAAAGCTAGAAGGTCTTATATTGATTCCGGACGGTCGATGGCCAATGTGGTTGCCACTACCCTAAGTGTAGCTTCCCTGTCAATTGTTTTCAATACAATGATAGCGCCGATGATGATGCATGGGTAAGAACCACATGCGTGTATCTAGCCGTAGATTTTGCGTGACTAACAAGTGCTCCAAGAACAACCGGGCCTTTGCTTCGCGAACAAAAAGCCATGTGTAATAATAAAGATCTAGTTTTGCTCCGTACTTAAAATTCCTCCGTCCAAAATTAGGTTCTAGATTCTTACACTCCAAAATAGTATATCAAATCTTAAAAATATATAAGAACCGTAGTCAAAACATATACATAAGCACAATCACACACCATATAAACAGAGTACCCTAAATATAAAAACGGTTTTTTGAATAAAATCACAACTTCAATTAAGTGCTAGATATTGCATCTATAACCATAAATAAAATAACGATATGATAATTATATGTTGTAATGTACATAAGTGTATTTAAATCATTAATTTAATTGGTTTATCTAAAATAGTAATGTGATACTACATAGAAGGATTTCAATCCATAAGAATAAAGTACCTTACAAACATGTTTTAACGAAGTAAAATAATTTAGTATAAATAGGTAGCATCGTTTTATCTCATAATTTGCCCACAAAAGCCTAATCAACTGAAGCATTTATACACATGATACTGTAGTCAATACATCATAATTACAATGTCAAAAAATACATTTCAAATAATGTAAAAGCTCATAAGAAGTAGTAAGATTTAGAAAAATTAACATTACTCTACAAAAACTAAAATCATTTTCACGTGAGATACATGAGTATTGTCTTCCGTAGCTCTTGGATTTGGTCATACCCCAAAATTTCTGCATATTTGTTCTGCAAATGTACAAACTGAATGTGTTGCAACATCTACGGATGAATTTTTTTTATAAGTAAAACTTTTGTTGACTGAGTAGGGTCTAATAATAGGCATAAACATGTTCTTTAAGCCTTGCAGAACTCTTGAGACAATTTTCTCAAGTTACTTATATTTTTTAGATGACATTTTTGTTTTGGACGAAAATTTCTCACGTGTGTTTGTCTACAAACTGAATAAATATTACTTGAGCACTTGTATATAGAGTTTAAGAACCCTACACGACATCAAAAGAGCGTAATACCAAACAAAGTTGATTCTCAATTCAACATACAAGATAAATTTGGTTCTTGGTGATTTCTACGGTTTTGCAGGAGCGGCAACCCATTCCAAAAAGAGAAAAAGTAACAAGTGAAGTAGGGAAAATGAAAAGAAGATATTTGTTTAAATTTAATGTTGTCTACTTATTGAAAATGCTATTTTCCATGAAAAATATATTTCTTCGGAAAATCATTTTTTCATATGCCCATTGAGTCTCTCCATCGGTGTCGACTCATATGTATAAACACAAAGAAGGAAGATGATATCATCAAATGTCGCGTATCATCTCTTGGTACTTACTCAAGGTCTGATTGCATATTTGCATCCGTAACACTTTGACTGTGTACGCCATCTGCTCGATCAATAATTTTCTTGTTGTGAGCAATCGATGGACGACAGAGAGAGGAGTCGATGATGCAGCTGTGTGTAACCGATGTGCCACTGTAGTCTGTACTAGGTAACCACACAAATGAACTTGTGGGGGAAAAAATGCGCACTCGAGTTAAAGCGAATTAAAGGAACAAAGATAAATCAGAGAGATTACTACTCGTATAATCTAGGTTTCTCGTCTGTGTCCTTGGCACGATGTTCAATCAGCTCAAGGCAAGCTGCCTAATTAACACCTAATGTTAGGCTTGCCCAAGGAATAATTAGTTAGCTTCAGTCCCCTACGTCTACGTGATGAAGTAGGCTCCGGTCATGCTAGCTTAATTAGTAGTTAACCAATCAGCCACATTGTCATGATTGATCGGCTATTTACCCATAATATATCAACGGCCGCTTTAATTAGCAATGTTTTTTTTTTTTGACGGGAGCAATGCTCTAACAACGTGCGTATGTGTCACTGGTCTAGCTACGTCTCTTCCCGTTGACGGCGAGTCAAACGCAAAACTTCTATACCAATAATGCGCAGAAGACTCGAATGTTCCATGGTCAAATCGAGTCAGTCAAGTCAATGGCATCGCAACTGTCGGAGAAGAGAAACAAGTGGCTGTGGCTCCCAGAGTCCGTCCAACAAGTTTGGTCAGAGTGGTGGAATTTTGGCTTGTAGCTAGTTAGGCGTTGTATCATGTGGATTTGTACGTATCTGCAACGTATATGTAGCCAGGTTAGGTTGGGCCGAAAGAAAATGGTGACAGCGCCTGAAGCAGAGAACCGTCCATGTCCATATAACGTGAGACGTGAGCGAGACTGGGATCCTGCTCGCTCAAAGCCATACATAGTGGTTGGTTCCCCTTCAGGAGAGTCAGCCCATTAAAACCTGAACCAAAAAAGGCCATAAGTAAATCCGACCCATTGATACACGGTCCAGCCAGAACAAAAAAAAAACCATTCTACCTTGTAAAAGTTGTACGCTGGTAGCTGCAATAATTTGAAAAAAGTGGCTTCTTTCGCCCAAGATTGAACAGCCCACTTCCTCTGCCACAAAAGCCACACCTAAGAACCTCATTTGGATATTCTTAACAACAACAACAAAAAAAACGCTCATTTGGATGCTCGTTTCTAATTTGTGGTTCCACACAATCCATTGGGACTCCAGAACATTTATAAAATCAAATTGATATTTTGAAATTATATTTTGCGATAGGTACAACTATATTGAATGGTATTAGGAATGTTGGTAGTTTTCATATAAATTGTTGAAACTTTAAAAGGTTTGACTTAATAAAAACCTAATATACAGAGTAAAAGGACCGACGGGAGTAAGTCTCCATTTCATTCCTGCACGAAAAATAAAAGACTAATAATGTTCTTCTTACATATTGTAGTTTTATTTTTATTTTTGAAGATTCCATTGTTAGACGGTTTTTCTAGATGTACTTCTTTGTCATAATATTCATTTTATACTGTTATACTAACCAGTTAACCACACAGGGTTTGCTGGCTACCCTTGATTGGAAGAGATATATGGATTGGATATTAGTTTTCTTATTGGGGGTACCGAGTTATTAGTTACTCCTGAACATATATTACTATTCTACTACTGAAGTTTTTTTCGAGATTGACGTGAGGGATTACTCCCCACCGTTCTACTACTGAAGTGATCATACCTAGAGTGAGTATACGTGCATAGAGAAGTTAAGTTGCACTACTAGTTATTTTGAAAGGATGGAAAGAAGTAATTACAAAAAATAATACTTAGAGAAGTTTTTCTTTTTTGAACCAAGACAAAAGATTTACCTTTTATATTGATATAGGAGAAGCAAACATGACATGGTCGAGACCAAAAAGAGAAAAAGTCATACATGACAGGGCCTACTTAAAAAAGTAGCCCCACGAGTATCCAAATCAACCTACTCCATCTATTCTCTCAGAAAGATATATCGTCATTTCTTCAAAATGCTACTACGCGGCGCGATATAGAGATCGGGAAGCAAATCATGCAGAGATGTCCATCATCGTCGGCGGCGGGAAATCGCTTCCTCCTGGGCCAGCTAAGCCAATCAAAGCTTCATCCGCTGCCGTCATAATACTTAGAGAAGTTTAACTTAGGACAGCCATATAACTTCAATTGTTTTGGAAATAAATGAGTACTTGCAAAAAAAATAGAACACCAGTCAAGAGTCAGAGTAATTGGCAATTTTGACATGATGCTGCTGTGAGAGTTTCCAGTACGTCAATTCCATGCCAGACGATCGACTGCCGTGCATCCTACGCTTGGAAAATTGATGCTTTGTTAATATCCTCAGGAATATGCAACGTGCCCTTATCTCCAATTGATCAATATTCTCTGAGTAATTAAGTGGTGAAAGCGATCAATCAATCAACCATCTTTTGAACCCACGGTTACACTGAAGGTTCCTTTCCGATTGAGCTGAGCTGATTGGCAGCCTCGCTACCCCCCTGTGCAGAAAGCTGAGTTTTGTCCACGAGTGCTTTCTTGGTCAGCAAGATCGTGTCTTATATTGACTGACCAACAAAGTAGAGTTTTTGTCCAGGTGTAGAGAGAGATAGCGCCATTAACCTTGGTCTCCAAGCAAGCAAACACAGTTAACACTTAATACTACATCAACAGATGCTATATATAAAGCATTGCGGCAGAAGTTCATCAGTACAACAACACACTAGCTAAGGACTAAGGAGACCAAACGCGAAGGGTAGAGCACTGGCTGGCACACGTTCTTCTTAGAAGAGGGGCTTAGTCTACATACTAGTTGTCTCATGGGGGGCGCTAAGAAATCCAGCTCTGGTTTCTGGTCGGTGATGTTGTCTTGGTTTGCATGCTTTAGCTCGCCGAAGGCAGCGAACACGGGGTACCGGGTCCGGGGTACGTATGATCCAGCCAGCGAGATGGTGGGAGCAGGCAATCACTTCTCCAGTGCCCACAAGATAAACTTTGGCTAACATTGTTGTAATAATGGTTTGTATGGTGATTGGTGGTACAGAAGTGGATCTCCTAACATAGTCTCCCTGACATGTGGGGCCGACCAAGCGTATGTGGCGGGAAGTCAGGTCACATTGGGAATCCTATAAAGTCATGGTTGTACATAACTACATGAATGTATTTTAAAATTTATTTCAAGCTTCATATTCATAGTCGATGATGTCTGTTGGGACCAGTAATTGTCGTTGTTCTTATTGTTACCAGGTAAAGGGTTGATGAACAAGTTTTATCCCTTAATTCTATTAACTAGTGTTCCATTTCAAAATAAGAATGCGGGAAATAGACAATGGCTACACTCAAACCCCACAAGTTCCACATAAGTTGTTGTGTTAGACATAACTATGCTCTTCAAAACAAGTCTTGACCACTAATTTATTTCAGTACGTAGAATCGAGTGGAAGTACATGTTATGAAGGTATTTCTTGAATAACAATCACGCAAGCCATTTCATGCAATGTAAATTTTATAAAACCTTAACAAAAATCAGCATTTCAAATGTTTGACTCAAACAACGGACCAACAATTATAGGGGAATGCCATTCCCGGAATGTGAACTCATATTTTTACCAATTGGGCTTCTTAATTGACTAGTGGTATTTATACAACATGGATGAGTATACCATCGAAAACTTTAAGTTGCTACTTTGCCGCGGTATGTTGATATGGATATAGTCGGTCTGGAGAAATGAATTCGTTCGATTTGCATTTCAAGTTTATTATGGATGGAAGCAGGTACACCTTGTGTATGTTAGATCTGCCACGACACTTCCACTGCATGCACATGTCTCCTCATTTGGCGGGTAATTTTTCGATCTCCCATACTCAGAGTCAGAGATTATTGTACTGCTTTTTATGCATGAATAAGGTTCTATGGTTCCAATTTTGTGCCTAACGTACTGGACTTCTATTGGTTCTCAAAGATTACACACACGTGCATCTAATCCAGTTATTCATCTGGAGCAGTATGTCAGTATCAAAGCAAGACTATTAATGGGTGGTTTTATGCTTGTGCGTAGTTCCAAAGAAAAATGAAAAAGATTTCGGCATGCGTTTTAGTGGTGTTATATTACTCCCACGAATTCAAGAAACAAAACACTGGTCAAGACTAGGCGTACGTAACTGGTGATTTTGACATGGACATGGTTTCCTGTGTTTCCTGGAAAGAGTCAAAGTCACTCACACCAGGCTATAGGTGCACTTGGTAACTAGTAGTAGCTGCGTTGTTTCCTCAGCGATTATGCAAACGTGGTCATTTGACCGATCGATCAATTGCTCAATCTTCCAGGAGAGGATGCTGTGGAAGCGATCAATCGGTCAACATTCACCTTGGCCGCCAAGCAAGTTCAGTACTCCTATATAAATCCTCGCGCCGGCAACTCACCAGTACAGGAAAACACTGCTGCTAGCTGCTAAAGAGACTGAAAACTACTAGCTTTCGATCGAGGTTTAGTTACATTGCTCATGGGAGACCATAAGAAATCTGGATCTGCTTTCCGATCGGTGATCTCGTCTTGTTTCTTGTTCTTTCACTCGGCAAAGGCGGCGAACACCAGCTACCGAGGTACGGCCGGCGGGATGGTCACAGCGGCCAAACACTTCTCCAGCGCTCACAAGATACACTTGGGCTAGCTGTTTATATGGTTGTACATATGTAGCACGATTGTGTTTGTTCTCATCCTGAGTGAAGTAATACTACCTTGTATTAATTGTCCTTCTGTAAGACATTTTGGCAGGTCAATTTGGCTTGACAAATGTCTTGTAAAAAGGGACACCCTGCTGTTACAAAGTTAATTGTTACATAGAAAGATGTCTTGTTGAGAATGACGGTAAAAAATCGGTGAATTAGATATCTAAAATAAAATCGGTGAGTTAACTGCCGCTAGTTCGAGCAGGGTGTCCAGTTAGTACCGTCGAAATCTGAACATGAGCATTGCATCGAAATCGTCAATATGATCATACGGTTTGTCACACATGTATTTTTTCAAGGAAGAATGATTACTATCGAAAGAACAGCCTGCTGAAGTTCATACATCATTGTTCCTGGTACCTTGATACGCCAACTAGCTCTGGTAAAACAATTTTTACTGCAATCTACTAGCTAGCGACGAATAGCAGTCAATATCGGCGGATCAGCGTAAGGACCATAGAGCCAACCATTTGCAATGTACCGGTTTCTGGCCTCTGTGTAGTGAACCCCGTCCCAGCTCACATATGCCTCTGGGTGCTTGCAAGCAGTCGCACCAGGCATGCCACATATGGCACTGCCATTCCAGTTGTATGCACCACCACCAGCTCCACAGCATGCTCGAAGGGGTTGGGCAATGACTCCTTCAAATCAATTGATTGTAAGAGTCATGTACCTTATATATATAGCATGCCATAAAAAACAATAATGAACAATATTTTGAACATACCAAAATGTTTGGGGTATTTTAGGATATCGATGATAGGATTGTAGAAGTCTGCAAAGATGATTCTGGCTCGTGGATACTTGCTCCTGAGAGAGCGAACAGCTGCATGAAGAATTGTGTTGTGATACATTGCCACACCGTTAAGGTCACGGAGGCAGCCGATGTGATCGTAGTCGGTCTTGTTAGGACGCGCTAGTAGAACGAGCATCGTGGGTGAGCATCCGTTTGGTGGATTTCCAGGGACGACTATGTAAACTGCGCCTTCTCTGATAAGCCTCTGAAGTGAAATGATAGTTAGAGATAGCTCGGAAGTGCCAAGATCTGAGGCAGAAGTAAAATAAACTTATACTAGTAAACAACTAGAATTGATCGAGATATACCTCCACCCCCTTTGCAATGTTCTTCACGATAGATGGAACAAACGCTTTCACCTCTTTTTGGGTCTTTCCCGCCAGCCAGAAGAAGGTGTAGTCATTCACTCCAAACTCCCCAAAGAAAAAGAGGGTTCTACTTAAGCAATCATAATCTCTGCACCCTATGTTGGTCAGTTGCTTAATTAGTTGAGTACCCAAATGTAGAATTTAAGCACATACCATACATTATGCTAAAGGATATACTATATATAGGTGAATTGGAGAGTAGAGAGCATATATGCAACATACCTTGTGAGATAGCAGTATTGCAGATCTGTGGCTTTAGCTGCTCGAACCAACTGAACTGCACCTTCAGGGAGTTGTTGAGGAGCTTAAACGGCACCAGTTTGTTCTTCTCGAAGAAGTCGACGTCGGTTACTGTTGCACCGCCGACAGCAAAGTTTACACCTTTGCGGATGCTTGAGCTATTACTCGTGAGAGAAGCAGGAAGTAATGGAAGGCCAAACTCCTCAGCTACCACCAAACGATACATCAGAAAAGCGAAGCAGCAGCAAAGTTAGTACTTGTACAAAGGTAGAAATGATACTATATACTAGTACATGAGAAGGGAAACTCACCGACGAAATCAATGGTGCCTCTCCCGTCGCCGAACCGCCCCGTGGGGCGACCAAAGAAGGTCATGCCATAAGGAGGGTTAGTGTGCCAGGTAGTGACCACCGGCACCATCCGAGCAGCCATCGTCACGAAATTGCCGGCATCAATGTGGGAGTCTCCGAAGGAAATAATGGAGGTGATGTCCTGCCGTAATGCGGTGCTCACAGCACAGAGGCATAGGATGAAGACAAAGGAGGGTAATAGCGTGACCGCCATGGAGCTAACTGTTAGAGCTTGTATGGTTCACAACAGCAAAGGTATATTTATACTGGTACGTGTTTCTACTGCGCGCGTATTCTTGAAAAAAATGAAAATGCCCATGTTGGCCAAATACATTTGACTTGCACAATTGAATATGCAATGGTAAAAAACAATTGATGCCACAGCCGTAAGATGCGGAACCCTGAACAGCTGAATAGTACTCCACTAATCAAAAACAATGGAGTAGTTCACTAGCTGGACAAAAATGGAAGAGGGGAGCACGAATATCAGGTGAGATCTAGTGATACTGATGCATCGTCCTAGGACTCTATTGCTAAAAAATTGAAAGTCCACTCTGCGACCCAATTGACGATAAAAACAAGTACAAGCTGCGGCCGTAGTATGTGGATCACTGGCAATTTGACATTGCTAAACAATTGCCAATGTTACGATCCCACTTCAGATCTCACTGTGTTTACTCAACAGAGTAAGACTCTGTAGGTACAACTCACTAAGTCGTTGATGACTATGGTACAAAAATTAACATGGGCTACATCGAGCTAATACAGTATATCATATACTCCTACAAGATGTATATAAATTGTCCCTCTGGCCGGCAGCATATGCACTTCGTAGCTACGAACACAATAAAAATACTACACGAGCTAACCACCATTAAATTATAAAATTCATTCTTGTCTCCTCACCACAAATGCACTACATATGCAACAGATTTTGACCAAATTATGTTTTTTTTTAGAAAAGGAGGGTGCGATTCCCCGGCCTCTGCATCGAGAGATGCACACAGCCATACGCACTTATTAATTCCAACCAGATTTACAAAGTACAATGTTGAGAAACTGAAATCAACCTCTCGACAACAAGGGTCGCTACCACTATGATGGGGGTGACTAACACCAACGCACATCATCTAAAACCGATTCAGCTAAACACTCAACGCACACCGACATGCACGCTTTAGTCGCTGCCGCCGTCTTCCACGAACCCATATTCAGCAAGGATCAACACCATAGCCTCGCAAAACCGGTCTGCCGTCGGCATCGCCACAATGCCAGACAGCGCCTCCAAGCGTGAGTCCATCGACCCGAAATCGAGACCCCGCAGCGCCACGCCGCCGAGACACACCGACCTCGACGTGGTAGATGACAATCGCTCCGCCAGCTGACCCCCTTCCAGGTAGTTCGTGTTCCAAGACGATGCCCTCAAGAGGGTGAACGACACCGTAGGTGACGTCATCGTCCGATCTGGAAAACCAGATCTGGGGTTTCCCCCGGAACGAAACGGTTTTGGGCGGAGCAACGATGCCTTCAACAAGGTGATTGACGTCCGAGGACGCCACCATCGCCGGCTCCAACCGGAGCCCGGTTCTCACCGGCCAGCCCGCCCCACATGCCGTCGATCTACCCGAAGAATAGCCCATGACGTCCGCGCCCTGGCCGATCTCCTCCGGCGAAAGGGAAGACCACCAACGCCAAATCCTCGTGTCGCGTGCCAGACCCGGAGGTCGAGTGTCGTCGCCGGCGTTGGTGAAGATGCAGATCAAGCTTTGGCCCGTAGAAACCCATCCGGGCCACGGGCGCCTCCGCCTCCCCTGCATAGCCGCCGTCGCCGCCGCCTACACGCCACCCTCGGCCGCCGCTGGCTCGCGGCACCACCGAAAAATCATCCGAGGCGGTGCGCCGCCGCCCCGAACGATCTGCAGTCGAGGAAGTCCGCCGCCGCCGCCACGCCACAGGGGCTTTGCCCTGCAACGCCAAGGGCGACGGCGGCGAGAAGGGAGGAGACCGGTGGGGGGCTAGGGTGGGGGAGACGAGGGCGCCCCAGCGCGGCGCAGCGCCGCCGCGCGGAGGCGGAGGGAGGTTAGGTTAGGTTAGGTTAGTGGTGCTTATTGTTTGGGATGTCCTGACCAAATTATGTAGTAGCATAAAACTGTTTGATTTCATTTTTTCACCCTCACTACAAATGCACTACATATGCAACAGACATTGACCACACAAAGAAAGGTACACATTTTCTTTTTATTTTCTATATGGTTAAATAACAAGTACAGGCTGTAGGCGTGATCCATTCCCAAGTATGCTGACCCCTAACTGAAGTAGTTCTAGATAATCCCGAGCGAAATGTGATGACGTAGTAGTACTCTAGAATTTGAAGCCTGTGATATTCGCCAGCAACAGGCTTGAGAACGATTAGAATCACGTCTTCTAATCCCAACACCGCATATCCGCCTCTACCGTCAGCAACATGTCACCGTGATCGGAGCTGTTGTTTGATTATATGGCATGGTGGGTGCTATTGCTATCGGTTTAAAGTCCTAATGTTGGTTCGCTGGAGTCGCTCGGGCGAGCTGTCAGATCCAACATCCAAGCCGGAGCTTTCTTGGCCTTGTATTTCCCACGGCTGTATGCATGTGAGGAAAAGCCTGATGGCGTCATGGAGATACTCTAAAATTTGTTACTATGTACATACACATGCTCTCCTTAGCCAGCGAGTAATTTCAGGTGCAAACCTTGGGATTGAGTGCCATACGCGGTTCCGAGATCGGTTGATCAGGGTTTGGAGGGTCATCATTAATAATATAACTAGATGAAATCCCACGCGTTGCTGTGGGATCTTTAGTTTGCTTATGTTCTTCGTTTAAATTTTAGTAGCAAGATTTAGATGTGAAAAATTAATGGTATATCCACGTCACAGTCAAAATATTCCGTACATTGACATATACATCAATTCATTGAATATATGTTTAGCAATCTGTAATGCAGATTTGTACATTGATATAGGGAGAAAATAAAAAAGGATTATAAATTTTAGTAGGAAGGGTTAGATGTGGAAAATTAATGGTATGTTCACGTCACTGTTAAAATAATGATATATACTACTATTGTACACAATGGGCTTTCCGTACAATGACATATACATCAATTCACTCAACGTACGTTTAGTAATCCGTAATGCAGATTTATACAATGATATAGGGAGAAAAAACAAAAGGATTATAAATAATACTCAAACCAGTAACATTATTAAATAACACAGAAGTTGGACAACTCTCTCTCCACTCAATAAGCACTTCTTTCCATAAAACCGAATAAACACTTGACATAACATTTTCATTTCCAGAAGCTGAACTTCAAAACTATCTTTTATCTTTCAACATGAAAGGTAGAGGATGTAGTACAAAACTCCATTCAGTAATCCAAAATATAAATCCATAATTCCAAACTGGAAAGGAAAATATAGATACACATTACATGACATACAAAACTATACAAAGAACAAAACACGTGCCCATTCTTGCCTCCCCAAGTGCTTGCTTCACCGCTTCAGTGAAATCAGGTTATTTAACAATTGAGCGATGGTCATACATTAGCAACATTTACGAAACATGAGAAATTTGAATCATACGAAGTTACAAAATGTTACCTCATCCGTTATACTCTTCTAGAAATGTTAAATCCATTTATTCAGGATACTTGAGAAAACAAAATGCTACAACCTCACAATGATGTCAGATTCACCTTGTCTCATTCCATCAGAACCAAAAGCATACTAAAAGTAGCACCGTTGTAGGTTAATTTGTCAATGCACAAAAATCGCTGAAAAACAAATTTAGATGCACTTACGTACGTTCATCATCGGCATGAGAGAGATAGAGGGGTCGCTTGCAGCAGAACGCCGGGAGAATTGAAGCCGTGAGTTGTGTGAAGTGGCACACGCTGTTTGCAGGTGTTGTTGCGAGACTGCGGGTGTGGCGTCCATCTCCTCGACAGGTTCAGCCAAGAATTCTCCACGTCCATGAATACTGCGCTGCAGGACGGAAATAAATGGAGAAATGGAAAGAAGGGAAAGAGATACATGAGGAACCGGAGTTGAATACTAATTTATAGGAAATCATTCGTAGTCCCTTCCGTTTCCAAATAGATACTAGTGCGGCAGGAAGATGACCAGGCAAAGAAACCTTAATTGTGTAGTGGATGGTAGTCCAAAGTCTACTCCTTTAATTCTCACGGTAATAGCTCGCATGGTAACATCATCCAATAAATTACGTGAGGACGGGATGGGAAGAGACGTGGACTTTATGGCCTCCATGTAGAGCAAGAGAAGAGAAAAAAAATATAAATAGGGAGAGAGACGGCCAGAGTTGAAATAAATGATCAATTGTTAGAGAATAAATTGCTGAGGAAGCAAAAAAACAAAATGATGATCCGGTTTGGGTAGTGGATGAGATGACCAATAGAAAGAATTGGGGTGATGTGGCATGCTTGCATGTTGAGAGAAATACACATAGTGGGTTGCTCCCATTTATATATTATAGATTGCTGAGGAAGCAAAAAAACAAAATGATGATCCGGTTTGGGTAGTGGATGAGATGACCAATAGAAAGAATTGGGGTAATGTGGCATGCTTGCATGTTGAGAGAAATACACATAGTGGGTTGCTCCCATTTATATATTATAGATATCCTATAATATATCACAAAACAATAGCGTCAGAGAGTCCTCTTGTTGCAGCAGTAATAGGAGAATAAAAATGAGCAATACCTGGATATCATCTGGCCACTCCCCCCTTTGTATCATTTCCATGATCTGTTAATTGTAAGTCCAATATGATAGTTTAGAGTCAACAACAGGTTCTATATAAAATATGTATACACCATTCATTTTTCTCATCGTTAGCACACTGAATTAACCAACTACAAAAGTTCAGACTTAAGTAAGTGTTCATGCTACCATGAGTGTGAGACAGAAAAAAGAGGATACTCGAGATAGCGAACCTCCATATATGATTTTGGGTGCCGTGGCATGATAGGAGTCACACTTTCAGGGACAGGACTCAGGAGTCCCTAAAAGAAAAGTAGGAATGTCACAAAGAAGAAAATCACGAAAAACAATCAACACTATATATCTCAGACCAAGCAAAGGAAAACCTGAACCGTCCACGCATTCTGTGCTGATTTTAGCTTCCTGCTGCTGCTGCAGTGAAAGGAAAATACCTAGTCTAAATTCTGTAAATAAACTCCAGCAATGCCACACAAAGACTTTGTTGGGAACTTATAACAAATATGTGTGAGCTTTAGCTGACCTGAGTAATTCTACAAGACTGGTCAGACAACCCTGATAAATACATGAAACCACAAAGCAATGTAATTAGACATGTCCTCATGAAGCCATTTAGAGCAGTGTTGAACATACAACTGAAAGGGGAAAGTGCATTTGGAATTGTCATTTAGTTATACAAAGCTGTAAGCAACAATCTTGCATGATCCACTCTTTCATCAAATTAGAATTAAACTCAGAGGCCTTGTTATAATCACCAGTAAACGGCCTCTCCTCACATACCTTGAGATTTGCACATATCTGAACTGGCAGAGTTTGAAGGTGGGCTCTGCGAATTACAAAAGCGAGATTAACGACAACAAAAGAATTGAGAATAACCAGGCCAAGCATGAAAATATCCATGCCACCGCCCGATCCAACCCCTGCTCCAAAGATCGAGTATATATTCCATGCTTCAAAGATCCCCTGCTACAAGCTGATATGGTTCACGGTTTTTGTGTCCCGGCAAGATTTCAAAGCCCTGTTACCCGAGGTACACGACTCTAGTGACATCGTAAAACTAGCGATTTCGGGCATTTCTGGCCGTTTTCGTGGGCTATAGCACACGGTTTTGGGGTCCGACGTGGATTTAAATGGTCTGGGACCCCATCACACGATTTTTGCGAAATCATAAGAAACTCGTGATTTCAGGCATTTCTGGCCGTTTTTGTGGGCTATAGTCCACGGTTTTTGGGTCCCGGGAAGATTTCAAAGCCCCGTGACGCCCGGTACACGACTCTAGTGGCATCGTTAAAACTAGCGATTTCGGACATTTTCAGGCCGTTTTCGTGGTCTATAACACACGGTTTTAGGTTCTGACGTCGATTTTAATGGTCTGGGACCCCGTCACACGATTTTTGCGAAATCAGAAAAAACTCGTGATTTAAGGCATTTCTCGCCGTTTTCGTGGGGTATAGTCCACGGTTTTTGGATCCCGTGAAGATTTCAAAGCCCCGTGACCCCCGGTACACGACTGTAAGTGGCATCGTAAAACTCGCGATTTCGGGCATTTCTGGCCATTTTCGTGGGCTATAGCACATGGTTTCGGGGTCCGACGTGGGTTTAAATGGTCTGGGACCCCGTCACACGATTTTTACGAAATCATAAAAAACTTGTGATTTCAGGCATTTCTGTCCGTTTTCGTGGGCTATAGTCCACGGTTTTTGTGTCCCGGGTAGATTTCAAAACCCCGTGACCCCGGTACACGACTCTAGTGGCATCGTAAAAACTCGTGATTTCGGACATTTTCTGGCCGTTTTCATGGGCTATAACACACGGTTATGGGGTCCGACGTCGATTTTAATGGTCTGGGACCCCGTCACACGATTTTTGTGAAATCATACAAAACTCGTGATTTAAGTCATTTCTGGCCGTTTTCGTGGGCTATAGTCCACGGTTTTTGGGTCCGGGAAGATTTTAAAGCCCCGTGACCCGGTACACGACTCTAGTGGCATCATAAAAACTCGCGATTTCGGGCATTTTCTGGGCGTTTTTGTGGGCTATAGCACACGGTTTTGGGGTCCGACGTGGATTTAAATGGTCTGGGACCCCGTCACACGATTTTTGCGAAATCATAAAAAACTCGTAATTTCAGGTATTTCTGGCCATTTTCGTGGGCTATAGTCCACGGTTTTTGGATCCCGGAAAGATTTCAAAGCCCCGTGACACTCGGTACACTTCTCTAGTGGCATCATAAAACTCACGATTTCGGGCATTTCTGGCCGTTTTCGTGCGCTAATAACACATAATTTTGGGGTCCGACGTGGATTTTAATGGTCCGGGACCCGTCACACGATTTTTGCGAAATCATAAAAAATCGTGATTTCAGGCATTTCTGTCCGTTTAATTGGGCTATAGACCACGGTTTTTGGGTCCCGGGAAGATTTCAAAGCGCCGTGACCCCCGGTACACGACTCTAGTGGCATCGTAAAAACTCGCGATTTCGGGCATTTTCTGAAAGTTTTCGTGGGCTATAGCACACGGTTTTGGGGTCCGACGTCGATTTTAATGGTCTGGGACACCGTCAATGATTTTTGCGAAATCATAAAAAACTCGTGATTTGAGGCATTTCTGGCCGTTTTCGTGAGCTATAGTCCATGGTTTTTGGGTCCCGGAAAGATTTCAAAGCCCCGTGACCCTCGGTACACGACTCTAGTGGCATCGTAAAAACTCTCGATTTCGGGCATTTTCTGGCAGTTTTCATGGGCTATAGCACATGGTTTTGGGGTCCGACATCGATTTTAATGGTCTGGGACCCCGTCACACGATCTTTGCGAAATCATAAAAAACTCGTGAGTTCAGGCATTTCTGGCCGTTTTCGGGCTATAGTCCACGGTTTTTGGGCCCCAGGAAGATTTTAAAGCCCCGTGACCCCCGGTACACGACTCTAGTGGCATCGTTAGACTCGCGATTTTGGGCATTTCTGTCCGTTTTCGTGGGCTATAGCACACGGTTTAGGGGTCCGGCGTGGATTTAAATGGTCCGGGTCCCCGTCACACGATTTTTGCGAATTCATAAAAAACTCGTGATTTCAGGCAATTCTGGCCGTTTTCATGGACTATAGTCCATGGTTTTTGGGTTCCGGGAAGATTTCAAAGCCCCGTGACCCCCTGTACACGACTCTAGTGGCATCGTAAAAACTCGCGATTTTGGGCATTTTCTGGCCGTTTTCGTGGGCTATAGCACACGGTTTTGGGATCCGACGTCGATTTTAATGGTCTGGGACCCCGTCACACGATTTTTGCGAAATCATAAAAAACTTGTGATTTCAGATATTTCAGGCCGTTTTTGTAGGCTATAGTCGACGGTTTTTGTGTCCCGGGAAGATTTCAAAGCCCTGTGACCCCCGGTACACGACTCTAGTGGCATCGTAAAACTCGCGATTTCGGGCATTTCTGAGCGTTTTCGTGGGCTAGAGCTCACGGTTTAGGGGTCCCGAGAGGATTTCAAAGCCCCGTGACCCTCGGTACACGACTCTAGTGGCATCGTAAAACTCGCGATTTCGGGCACTTATGGCCGTTTTCATGGGCTATAGCACACGGTTTAGGGGTCCGACGTGGATTTAAATGGTCTGGGTCCCCGTCACACGATTTTTGCGAAATCATAAAGAACTCGTGATTTCAGGCATTTCTGGCCGTTTTGGTGGGCTATAGTCCACGGTTTTTGGGTCCCGGGAAGATTTCAAAGCCCCGTGACCCCTGGTACACGACTCTAGTGGCATCGTAAAAACTCACGATTTCGGGCATTTTCTGACAGTTTTCGTGGGCTATAGCACACGGTTTTGGGGTCCGACGTCGATTTTAATGGTCTAGGACCCCGTCACACGAATTTTGTGAAATCATAAAAAACTCGTGAGTTCAGGCATTTCTGGCCGTTTTCGTGGGCTATAGTCCACCGTTTTTGGGTCCCGGGAAGATTTTAAAGCCCCGTGACCCCCGGCACACGACTCTAGTGGCATTGTAAAAACTCGCGATTTCTGGCATTTCTGGCTGTTTTTGTGGGCTATAGCACACGGTTTTGGGGTCCGACGTGGATTTAAATGATCTGGGTCCCCGTCACACGATTTTTGTGAAATCATAAAAAACTCGTGATTTCAGATATTTCTGGCCGTTTTCGTGGGCTATAGTCCATGGTTTTTGGGTCCCGGGAAGATTTGAAAGCCCCGTGACCCCCGGTACACGACTCTAGTGGCATCGTTAAAACTAGCGATTTCGGGCATTTTTTGGCCGTTTTCGTGGGCTATAACAGTCCGACGTCGATTTTAATGGTCCGGGACCCGTCACACGATTTTTGCGAAATCATAAAAAACTCGTGATTTCAGGCATTTCTGGCCATTCTCGTGGGCTATAGTCCACGGTTTTTGCGTCCCGGGAAGATTTCAAAGCGTCGTGCCCCTGGTAAACGACTCTAGTGGCATCGTAAAAACTCGCGATTTCGGGCATTTTCTGGCCGTTTTCGTGGGCTAAGCACACGGTTTTGGGGTCCGACGTCGATTTTAATGGTCTGGGACGTCAATGATTTTTGCGAAATCATAAAAAACTCGTGATTTGAGGCATTTCTGGCCGTTTTCGTGAGCTATAGTCCATGGTTTTTGGGTCACGGAAAGATTTCAAAGCCCCGTGACCCTCGGTACACGACTCTAGTGGCATCGTAAAAACTCTTGATTTCGGGCATTTTCTGGCAGTTTTCGTGGGCTATAGCACACGTTTTTGGGGTCCGACGTCGATTTTAATGGTCTGGGACCCCGTCACACGATCTTTGCGAAATAATAAAAAACTTGTGATTTAAGATATTTCTGACCGTTTTTGTAGGCTATAGTCGACGGTTTTTGTGTCCCCGAAAGATTTCAAAGCCCTGTGACCCCCGGTACACGACTCTAGTGGCATCGTAAAACTCGCGATTTCGGGCATTTCTGAGCGTTTTCATGGGCTAGAGCTCACGGTTTAGGGGTCCCGAGAGGATTTCAAAGCCCCGTGACCCTCGGTACACGACTCTAGTGGCATCGTAAAACTCGCGATTTCGGGCACTTATGGCCGTTTTCGTGGGCTATAGCACACGGTTTAGGGGTCCGACGTGGATTTAAATGGTCTGGGTCCCCGTCACACGATTTTTGCGAAATCATAAAGAACTCGTGATTTCAGGCATTTCTGGCCGTTTTGGTGGGCTATAGTCCACGGTTTTTGGGTCCCGGGAAGATTTCAAAGCCCCGTGACCCCCGGTACATGACTCTAGTGGCATCGTAAAAACTCGCGATTTCGGGCATTTTCTGACAGTTTTCGTGGGCTATAGCACACGGTTTTGGGGTCCGACATCGATTTTAATGGTCTAGGACCCCGTCACACGATTTTTGCGAAATCATAAAAAACTCGTGAGTTCAGGCATTTCTGGCCGTTTTCGTGGGCTATAGTCCACAGTTTTTGGGTCCCGGGAAGATTTTAAAGCCCCGTGACCCCCGGTACACGACTCTAGTGGCATCGTTAAAACTAGCGATTTCGTGCATTTTCTGGCCGTTTTCGTGGGCTATAACACACGGTTTTAGGGTCCGACGTCGATTTTAATGGTCCCGGACCCGTCACACGATTTTTGCGAAATCATAAAAAACTCATGATTTCAGGCATTTCTGGCCATACTCGTGGGCTATAGTCCACGGTTTTTGCGTCCCGGGAAGATTTCAAAGCGTCGTGCCCCCGGTAAACGACTCTAGTGGCATCGTAAAAACTCGCGATTTCGGGCATTTTCTGGCCGTTTTCGTGGGCTAAGCACACGGTTTTGGGGTCCGACGTCGAATTTAATGGTCTGGGACCCCGTCAATGATTTTTGCGAAATCATAAAAAACTCGTGATTTGAGGCATTTCTGGCCGTTTTCGTGAGCTATAGTCCATGGTTTTTGGGTCACGGAAAGATTTCAAAGCCCCGTGACCCTCGGTACACGACTCTAGTGGCATCGTAAAAACTCTCGATTTCGGGCATTTTCTGGCAGTTTTCGTGGGCTATAGCACACGGTTTTGGGGTCCGACGTCGATTTTAATGGTCTGGGACCCCGTCACACGATCTTTGCGAAATCATAAAAAACTTGTGATTTCAGATATTTCTGGCCGTTTTTGTAGGCTATAGTCGACGGTTTTTGTGTCCCGGGAAGATTTCAAAGCCCCGTGACCCCCGGTACACGACTCTAGTGGCATCGTAAAACTCGCGATTTCGGGCATTTCTGAGCGTTTTCGTGGGCTAGAGCTCACGGTTTAGGGGTCCCGAGAGTATTTCAAGTCCCCGTGACCCTCGGTACATGACTCTAGTGGCATCGTAAAACTCGCGATTTCGGGCACTTATGGCCGTTTTCATGGGGTATAGCACACGGTTTAGGGGTCCGACGTGGATTTAAATGGTCTGGGTCCCCGTCACACGATTTTTGCGAAATCATAAAGAACTCGTGATTTCAGGCATTTCTGGCCGTTTTGGTGGGCTATAGTCCACGGTTTTTGGGTCCCGGGAAGATTTCAAAGCCCCGTGACCCCCGGTACACGACTCTAGTGGCATCGTAAAAACTCGCGATTTCGGGCATTTTATGACAGTTTTCGTGGGCTATAGCACACGGTTTTGGGGTCCGACGTCGATTTTAATGGTCTAGGACCCCGTCACACGATTTTTGCAAAATCATAAAAAACTCGTGAGTTCAGGCATTTCTGGCCGTTTTCGTGGGCTATAGTCCACAGTTTTTGGGTCCCGGGAAGATTTTAAAGCCCCGTGACCCCCGGCACACGACTCTAGTGGCATCGTAAAAACTCGCGATTTCTGGCATTTCTGGCTGTTTTTGTGGGCTATAGCACACGGTTTTGGGGTCCGACGTGGATTTAAATGATCTGGGTCCCCGTCACACAATTTTTGCGAAATCATAAAAAACTCGTGATTTCAGACATTTCTGGCCGTTTTCGTGGGCTATAGTCCATGGTTTTTGGGTCCCGGGAAGATTTCAAAGCCCCGTGACCCCCGGTACACGACTCTAGTGGCATCGTTAAAACTAGCGATTTCGGGCATTTTCTGGCCGTTTTCGTGGGCTATAACACACGGTTTTAGGGTCCGACGTCGATTTTAATGGTCCGGGACCCGTCACACGATTTTTGCGAAATCATAAAAAACTCGTGATTTCAGGCATTTCTGGCCATTCTCGTGGGCTATAGTCCACGGTTTTCGCGTCCCGGGAAGATTTCAAAGCGTCGTGCCCCCGGTAAACGACTCTAGTGGCATCGTAAAAACTCGCGATTTCGGGCATTTTTTGGCCGTTTTCGTGGGCTAAGCACACGGTTTTGGGGTCCGACGTCGATTTTAATGGTCTGGGACCCCGTCAATGATTTTTGCGAAATCATAAAAAACTCGTGATTTGAGGCATTTCTGGCCGTTTTCGTGAGCTATAGTCCATGGTTTTTGGGTCACGGAAAGATTTCAAAGCCCCGTGACCCTCGGTACACGACTCTAGTGGCATCGTAAAAACTCTCGATTTCGGGCATTTTCTGGCAGTTTTCGTGGGCTATAGCACACGGTTTTGGGGTCCGACGTCGATTTTAATGGTCTGGGACCCCGTCACACGATCTTTGCGAAATCATAAAAAACTTGTGATTTCAGATATTTCTGGCCGTTTTTGTAGGCTATAGTCGACGGTTTTTGTGTCCCGGGAAGATTTCAAAGCCCTGTGACCCCCGGTACACGACTCTAGTGGCATCGTAAAACTCGCGATTTCGGGCATTTCTGAGCGTTTTTGTGGGCTAGAGCTCACGGTTTAGGGGTCCCGAGAGGATTTCAAAGCCCCGTGACCCTCGGTACACGACTCTAGTGGCATCGTAAAACTCGCGATTTCGGGCACTTGGCCGTTTTCGTGGGCTATAGCACACGGTTTAGGGGTCCGACGTGGATTTAAATGGTCTGGGTCCCCGTCACACGATTTTTGCGAAATCATAAAGAACTCGTGATTTCAGGCATTTCTGGCCGTTTTGGTGGGCTATAGTCCACGGTTTTTGGGTCCCGGGAAGATTTCAAAGCCCCGTGACCCCCGGTACATGACTCTAGTGGCATCGTAAAAACTCGTGATTTCGGGCATTTTCTGACAGTTTTCGTGGGCTATAGCACACGGTTTTGGGGTCCGACGTCGATTTTAATGGTCTAGGACCCCGTCACACGATTTTTGCGAAATCATAAAAAACTCATGAGTTCAGGCATTTCTGGCTGTTTTCGTGGGCTATAGTCCATAGTTTTTGGGTCCCGGGAAGATTTTAAAGCCCCATGACCCCCGGCACACGACTCTAGTGGCATCGTAAAAACTCGCGATTTCTGGAATTTCTGGCTGTTTTTGTGGGCTATAGCACCCGGTTTTGGGGTCCGACGTGGATTTAAATGATCTGGGTCCCCGTCACACGATTTTGGCGAAATCATAAAAAACTCGTGATTTCAGACATTTCTGGCCGTTTTCGTGGGCTATAGTCCATGGTTTTTGGGTCCCGGGAAGATTTCAAAGCCCCGTGACCCCCGGTACACGACTCTAGTGGCATCGTTAAAACTAGCGATTTCGGGCATTTTCTGGCCGTTTTCGTGGGCTATAACACACGGTTTTAGGGTCCGACGTCGATTTTAATGGTCCGGGACCCGTCACACGATTTTTGCGAAATCATAAAAAACTCGTGATTTCAGGCATTTCTGGCCATTCTCGTGGGCTATAGTCCACGGTTTTTGCGTCCCGGGAAGATTTCAAAGCGTCGTGCCCCCGGTAAACGACTCTAGTGGCATTGTAAAAACTCGCGATTTCGGGCATTTTCTGGCCATTTTCGTGGGCTAAGCACACGGTTTTGGGGTCTGACGTCGATTTTAATGGTCTGGGACCCCGTCAATGATTTTTGCGAAATCATAAAAAACTCGTGATTTGAGGCATTTCTGGCCGTTTTCGTGAACTATAGTCCATGGTTTTTGGGTCACGGAAAGATTTCAAAGCCCCGTGACCCTCGGTACACGACTCTAGTGGCATCGTAAAAACTCTCGATTTCGGGCATTTTCTGGCAGTTTTCGTGGGCTATAGCACACGGTTTTGGGGTCCGACGTCGATTTTAATGGTCTGGGACCCCGTCACACGATCTTTGCGGAATCATAAAAAACTCGTGAGTTCAGGCATTTCTGGCCGTTTTCGGGCTATAGTCCACGGTTTTTGGGCCCCGGGAAGATTTTAAAGCCCCGTGACCCCCGGTACACGACTCTAGTGGCATCGTTAGACTCGCGATTTTGGGCATTTCTGTCCGTTTTCGTGGGCTATAGCACACGGTTTAGGGGTCCGGCGTGGATTTAAATGGTCCGGGTCCCCGTCACACGATTTTTGCGAATTCATACAAAACTCGTGATTTCAGGCAATTCTGTCCGTTTTCATGGACTATAGTCCATGGTTTTTGGGTTCCGGGAAGATTTCAAAGCCCCGTGACCCCCTGCACATGACTCTAGTGGCATCGTAAAAACTCTCGATTTCGGGCATTTTCTGGCCGTTTTCGTGGGCTATAGCACACGGTTTTGGGATCCTACGTCGATTTTAATGGTCTCAGACCTCGTCAATGATTTTTGCAAAATCATAAAAACCCGTGATTTCAGGCATTTCTGGCCGTTTTCGTGGGCTATAGTCCACGGTTTTTGGGTCCCGGGAAGATTTCAAAGCCCCGTGACCCCGGGTACACGACTCTAGTGGCATCGTAGAACTCGCGTTTTCGGGCATTTCTGACTGTTTTTGTGGGCTATAGCACATGGCTTTGGGGTCTGACGTGGATTTTAATGGTCCGGGACCCTGTCACACGTTTTTTGTGAAATCATAAAAAACTCGTGATTTCAGGCATTTCTGGCCGTTTTCGTGGGCCATAGTCCACGGTTTTTGGGTTCCGGGAAGATTTCAAAGCCCCGTGACCCCCGGTACACGACTCTAGTGGCATCGTAAAACTCGTGATTTCGGACATTTTCTGGCCGTTTTCGTGGGCTATAGCACACGGTTTTGGGACCCGACGTCGATTTTAATGGTCTGGGACCCCGTCACACGATTTTTGCGAAATCATAAAAAACTTGTGATTTCAGATATTTCTGGCCTTTTTTGTGGGCTATAGTCGACGGTTTTTGTGTCCCGGGAAGATTTCAAAGCCCTGTGACCCCCCGGTACACACTCTAGTGGCATCGTCAAACTCGCGATTTCGGGCATTTCTGGGTGTTTTCGTGGGCTATAGCTCACGGTATAGGGGTCCCGAGAAGATTTCAAAGCCCCGTAACCGTCGGTACACGACTCTAGTGGCATCGTAAAACTCGCGATTTCGGGCACTTATGGCCGTTTTCGTGGGCTATAGCCCACGGTTTTTGGGTCCCGGGAAGATTTCAAAGCCCCGTGACCCCCTGTACACGACTCTAGTGGCATCGTTAAACTCGCGATTTCGGGCATTTCTGTCCGTTTTCGTGGGCTATAGCACACGGTTTAGGGGTCCGGCGTGGATTTAAATGGTCCAGGTCCCCGTCTCACGATTTTTGCGAATTCATAAAAAACTCGTGATTTCAGGCAATTCTGGCCGTTTTCATCGACTATAGTCCATGGTTTTTGGGTTCCGGGAAGATTTCAAAGCCCCGTGACCCCCAGTACATGACTCTAGTGGCATCGTAAAAACTCGCGATTTTGGGCATTTTCTGGCCGTTTTCGTGGGCTATAGCACACGGTTTTGGGATCCGACGTGGATTTAAATGGTCCGGGTCCCCGTCACACGATTTTTGCGAAATCATAAAAAACTAGTGATTTCAGGCATTTCTGGCCGTTTTGGTGGGCTATAGTCCACGGTTTTTGGGTTCCGGGAAGATATCAAAGCCCCGTGCCCCCCGGTACACGACTGTAGTGGCATCGTAAAAACTCGCGATTTCAGGCATTTTCTGGCCGTTTTCGTGGGCTATAGCACACGGTTTTGGGGTCCGACGTCGATTTTAATGGTCTGGGACCTCGTCAATGATTTTTGCAAAATCATAGAAACACGTGATTTCAGGCATTTCTGGCCGTTTTCGTGGGCTATAGTCCACGGTTTTTGGGTCCCGGGAAGATTTCAAAGCCCCGTGACCCCGGGTACACGACTCTAGTGGCATCGTAGAAATCGCATTTTCGGGCATTTCTGGCTGTTTTTGTGGGCTATAGCACACGGTTTTGGGGTCCGACGTGGATTTTAATGGTCCGGGACCCCGTCACACGATTTTTGTGAAATCATAAAAAACTCGTGATTTCAGGCATTTCTGGCCGTTTTCGTGGGCTATAGTCCATGGTTTTTGGGTCCCGGGAAGATTTCAAAGCCCCGTGACCGCCAGTACACGACTCTAGTGGCATCGTAAAACTCGTGATTTCAGACATTTTCTGGCCGTTTTCGTGGGCTATAGCACACGGTTTTGGGATCCGACGTCGATTTTAATGGTCTGGGACCCCGTCACACGATTTTTGCGCAATCATAAAAAACTTGTGATTTCAGATATTTCTGGCCGTTTTTGTAGGCTATAGTCGACGGTTTATGTGTCCCGGGATGATTTCAAAGCCCTGTGACTCCCGGTACACGACTCTAGTGGCATCGTCAAACTCGCGATTTCGGGCATTTCTGGGCGTTTTCGTGGGCTATAGCTCACGGTATAGGGGTCCCGAGAAGATTTCAAAGCCCCGTAACCCTCGGTACACGACTCTAGTGGCATCGTAAAACTCGCGATTTCGGGCACTTATGGCCGTTTTCGTGGGCTATAGTCCACGGTTTTTGGGTCCCGGGAAGATTTCAAAGCCCCGTGACCCCCGGTACACGACTCTAGTGGCATCGTAAAACTCGTGATTTCAGACATTTTCTGGCCGTTTTCGTGGGCTATAGCACACGGTTTTGGGATCCGACGTCGATTTTAATGGTCTGGGACCCCGTCACACGATTTTTGTGAAATCATAAAAAACTTGTGATTACAGATATTTCTGGCCGTTTTTGTGGGCTATAGTCCACGCTTTTTGTGTCCCGGGATGATTTCAAAGCCCTGTGACCCCCGGTACACGACTCTAGTGGCATCGTAAAACTCGCGATTTTGGGCATTTCTGGGCGTTTTCGTGGGCTATATCTCACGGTTTAGGGGTTCCGAGAAGATTTCAAAGCCCCGTGACCCTCGGTACACGACTCTAGTGGCATCGTAAAACTCGCGATTTCAGGCAATTCTGGCCGTTTTCATCGACTATAGTCCATGGTTTTTGGGTCCCAGGAAGATTTCAAAGCCCCGTGACCCCCAGTACACGACTCTAGTGGCATCGTAAAAACTCGCGATTTTGGGCATTTTCTGGCCGTTTTCGTGGGCTATAGCACACGGTTTTGGGATCCGACGTGGATTTAAATGGTCCGGGTCCCCGTCACACGATTTTTGCGAAATCATAAAAAAATAGTGATTTCAGGCATTTCTGGCCGTTTTGGTGGGCTATAGTCCACGGTTTTTGGGTTCCGGGAAGATATCAAAGCCCCGTGCCCCCCGGTACACGACTGTAGTGGCATCGTAAAAACTCGCGATTTCAGGCATTTTCTGGCCGTTTTCGTGGGCTATAGCACACGGTTTTGGGGTCCGACGTCGATTTTAATGGTCTGGGACCTCGTCAATGATTTTTGCAAAATCATAAAAACACGTGATTTCAGGCATTTCTGGCCGTTTTCGTGGGCTATAGTCCACGGTTTTTGGGTCCCGGGAAGATTTCAAAGCCCGGTGACCCCGGGTACACGACTCTAGTGGCATCGTAGAAATCGCATTTTCGGGCATTTCTGGCTGTTTTTGTGGGCTATAGCACACGGTTTTGGGGTCCGACGTGGATTTTAATGGTCCGGGACCCCGTCACACGATTTTTGTGAAATCATAAAAAACTCGTGATTTCAGGCATTTCTGGCCGTTTTCGTGGGCTATAGTCCATGGTTTTTGGGTCCCGGGAAGATTTCAAAGCCCCGTGACCGCCAGTACACGACTCTAGTGGCATCGTAAAACTCGTGATTTCAGACATTTTCTGGCCGTTTTCGTGGGCTATAGCACACGGTTTTGGGATCCGACGTCGATTTTAATGGTCTGGGACCCCGTCACACGATTTTTGCGAAATCATAAAAAACTTGTGATTTCAGATATTTCTGGCCGTTTTTGTAGGCTATAGTCGACGGTTTATGTGTCCCGGGATGATTTCAAAGCCCTGTGACTCCCGGTACACGACTCTAGTGGCATCGTCAAACTCGCGATTTCGGGCATGTCTGGGCGTTTTCGTGGGCTATAGCTCACGGTATAGGGGTCCCGAGAAGATTTCAAAGCCCCGTAACCCTCGGTACACGACTCTAGTGGCATCGTAAAACTCGCGATTTCGGGCACTTATGGCCGTTTTCGTGGGCTATAGTCCACGGTTTTTGGGTCCCGGGAAGATTTCAAAGCCCCGTGACCCCCTGTACACGACTCTAGTGGCATCGTTAAACTCGCGATTTCGGGCATTTCTATCCGTTTTCGTGGGCTATAGCACATGGTTTAGGGGTCCGACGTGGATTTAAATGGTCCAGGTCCCCGTCACATGATTTTTGCGAATTCATAAAAAACTCATGATTTCAGGCAATTCTGGCCGTTTTCATGGACTATAGTCCATGGTTTTTGGGTTCCGGGAAGATTTCAAAGCCCTGTGACCCCCGGTACATGACTCTAGTGGCATCGTAAAAACTCGCTATTTTGGGCATTTTCTGGCCGTTTTCGTGGGCTATAGCACACAATTTTGGGATCCGACGTCGATTTTAATGGTCTGGGACCCCGTCACACGATTTTTGCGAAATCATAAAAAACTTGTGATTTCAGATATTTCACGCCGTTTTTGTGGGCTATAGTCCACGGTTTTTGTGTCCCGGGATGATTTCAAAGCCCTGTGACCCCCGTTACACGACTCTAGTGGCATCGTAGAATTCGCGATTTCGGGCATTTCTGGGCGTTTTCGTGGGCTATAGCTCACGGTTTA